>CM051030.1:3587500-3682500 GCA_027627225.1 Congeria kusceri
TACAAACGTTTATTCGTATTTACATATTTTTGAATAACTGAATGAAGGATAAAAACTGCATCTATAGTTGATCTTCCTTTTCTAAAACCAAACTGAGCGTCAGAAATAACATCATTACTTTCGCACCATATTGATATTCTTTGGTTTAGTACACATGTAAATAACTTTGCAAAATTGCTTAACAATGTGATACCTCTATAATTACTAACGTCTGATTTGTCACCCTTCTTATGTAGGGGAATTATAATTCCTTTGGTCCAACATACAGGGAAATTCCCAGTGTTTAAGATTATATTGAAAATCGTTGTGATATAACCAGCCAAAATATCGCAAGCTTCTATAAAGTATTCATTTAACAATTTATCTTCTCCTGGCGATTTACATTTCTTCAGAAGAGCAATAGCTTTAATAACTTCATTACATGTTATTTGGTTATCTAGATCCCCGAATACATTGGTGAAATTATCAAATTTGTGATTCAAATTAAAATCTTCTGCATCAGCATTTGTTGTATAATTAATATCAGAAAACATTTGCTCAAAATGATTCTTAAAATCATCAAGTGGCACATGGCTATTATTACATGTTGTATTTTTGGATCTAAAGTACCTCCAAAAGTCTTTTGGTTTATTTCGTTTAAGATCTTCAAACTGTTTACAGCGTTTACAATTGAATGCCATACGCTTCTTTTTCGAAATTAATTTATAATTTATTTTCAATCGACACATTTCTATTCTATCAGTATCACGATGTGAATTATTATAGATATACAAGGCGTCTTTATACAATCTTTTCGCTTCCCTACATTCTTGGTCAAACCATTTACAGCTGTCTGAAATAATATGTTTTTCGAATTGTGGATATTTTTTAACACGTTTGATGAATAAGGGGTCAGCAACATCTCTTACAATATTTGTGAAATTATTTACTATCTTATTAACATTTGTTTCACTTTGCTCAGTATAATTTAGAAATAAATTGTTAAAATCCGAGGCCCTACTAACTAAACCATCACGAAAATGTTGCTTTTCATCCTCACTCCATTTTACGTACTCACTTATATATGGCTCTTCTATAATAACCCGCCTGTTACATATCATATTGAAAGATAGTGGGGCATGATCACTAAAATTATTAAAATCTTCAACAGTAAAATTGTCTACGGCATTAAAAGAATGTTCGCTGAGTAACAAGTAATCAATTACGCTTGCGCCATTTGTATTACAGCATGTATATTTACCAATACTAAAGTCTGAACCCAATCTCCCGTTTGCGATTCTCAATGCCGTAGCCTTACATAAATCTAGTAAATTATTTCCTTGAGAGTTAATTCCCTTGTCCATTGAATATCTTGGTAACGCGTTATCAGATGAATAATATTCAGGGTCGATATCACGTATATATGAATCACAAATAATAGTATCACTTTTACAAGCTGTTCTAGCATTAAAATCACCAGCTAACAGAACGGTGCCCACAGCACAATAATGATTTATATCGTTACCAAGTGATTCAAACAGGTCCGTATCTATCAAATTAGCAATCGGCGAAGAACTACCCCACATATATACTGCTGCAAGGTATATGTCTTCATTATTGTTAAAACAATGTTTATCTATTTTAAGCCATATGATAGTATCATGTGTATTTTTATCAATAGATATTCCACTGCTAATGCTTTTGCGCGTGTATATTACTATACCTCCACTATAGCGCTTTGCTTGCCTATGTCTATATTTCCTATAAAAGTTATGACAATCATAGCCAGAAAGTTCAATTTTGCTTGATTTACAAGTCCATGATTCCAACAGAATAATCAAATCATATTGTAAGATAAAAGAGAGAAAATCTGGGTCTTCTCGTTTTGCTGCACTTAACCCATTGCAGTTCCAGACTAAGCACTTAAGTCCATCCGGTCCCTCCTACGCGTCCTTCACTGGCCTGCCGTCAATGTATAAGGTGTCGTATGACACCCACGCCCTTTTTCCCGCCTGCTTTTCCTCTTTGACCTTTTTAAAGAGACGCCTCCTTTTTGCTGCAACTTCCGGTGGGAATTGTTCTGTCACATAGAACGGAGTGCCCCTGAGGTTCCTGCTACTTCCACGAACCTGTTCCCGGTCGTTAAAAAACGAAAACTTGCACACGATGCTACGGTGTCTCCCTTCGCCGCCGTTTCCGGTAGTTCCGCGTCCGTTCGTTTGTTTTTTTTGGCCCATCCTGTGTACTTGTTCGAATCTCATGGCCGACACCGTTTCCCTTGTTAGTTTTAGTTTTTCCACCATGAAGTCTCGAACTGTTTGTTCACATTTTGTCGGCGATTCATCAGGTTCTTCCGGAATGTTACCAAATATCAAATTATTTCTCATGCTCTGGGATTGTACATAGTTCATATCGTCTTTCAATTTATCATTGTCCCTTTCTAAGTCTGATATCCGTTTCCTAGCCCCTTCTAGATCGATGTTTACAGATTCGATGTTATGTTCAGCCCTGTCAATTTTATCGCGGTTATCCTTGGCCATATTGTCTATGTGAATCCACAACTTTTTGAGTTCTTTGTCAAAATTGTCCACTTTCTTTTCTAACCCGTCGAGTGCCTTTAGTCTTGAATCCATGTCGTTTAACTGTAAGTCCATTTTGCCTAGCATGGCGATTATATCAGCGTTTGTCGGTCCCATATTTTGTTGGCATGTACAGCCTTCCATAGTTTTAGGCGGCTTGGGTTGGTTGGGATCGTCAGTAGTAGGTATCGCTCACACTATTTAGCACATCGATTACGTTACTGGTGGTCACGTTAATCCCCTCTTTGTATAGAACTGAATTCACTTCACTTAATACCTGGCTAATTGGTTCAAAGCCCCCTGGCGAATTTTGTGTATTTACACGTTTATTATCACTAAAATCCTCATCACTTTCACTCCTTTTCTTCTTATTTCGCCTATTTTTCCTGTCATTTTAGTTCCATTTTCGCACTGCTAGATAGCTCTTGGCGTACTCTACACATCAATGTAAAATATATTGTTTTATTCCTAAATTTAACAAAGTTAATCCAGATTTTATCAGAGCTTTAAAAAACACGTCTGCTCGGATCAGCTTACTATTTACCTATTCAACCACAATTTTCAGTTTTGACTCTTTTCCAGCTCAAGGTAAGAATAACATTTTTGTTTATATAAATATGAGACCGGGGGCCGTATTCCAGAAACATCTTAAATTAGATATACAGTAATAAAAACTGAGTGTTATTTACTTCAACAGATCTTCACGACGGACATAGATTCACGTCCACTCAGGTTTCGAACTTAAGCTCAACTGCCTGCTAGTTTGCCTTCTCGTCGAACGAAAATATGCCAAAACAAGGTCAGTGACCAGAAATATATCCATTAATGGCCATATATTTGGGCACTTACGGCCAAACATGGTCGGTCATGTAACTGACCAAATATTTGGTCAAAATAATGACCAAAACGGGTCAGTACATGACGTCATTTACCAAACTTCATAACAATAATACAAAATTGCGCCTACATTCGAAATACAATAAAATTATTAATGTGGCAACATTTGATTTACTTTTATGTGAAACATCTAAGTTCTACAAGTCAATAACACAAATGGCTACCAAAATACAAGGTGCCAAATGGAGGAAAACGTAAAGCTGGCGCTATCTTGTAAAACAAACCAAATATGGAACAGCAAAGCATTAGGAATGGATGGATGGCTTGTCCGTGATAATTGTGTGCATAAGGTAAATATTTCTTTATCATTGTGTAAACAGAAATTTAAATGGAATTACAAGCTTTCACATGGAATAACTTGGGAGGCATAGAGGTGACATGAGTGTGATTTATTTTTTCGTGGCTACGACTCAATATCTCATGAATTATTAAGTCGTGGCCACAAGTTATTAAGTCGTGGCCACGAGTTATTATGTCGTGGCCATGAGTTATTTAGTCGTGGTTACGAGTTATTATGACGTTGGAACGAATTAAGAAAACACAAACACACACTCATGACACCTCTACGCCACCGTAAATAACTACACTATATGAAGATCACAACACAACAGGACAACTTAAGAATATGTCCTTGTTAGAATTTAGGAGGGTCGTTTGGATTCTGGATGTATGAGTATGGTGGTGGAACCGGTGGTTGAGAACCCCCCTGTTGGGGTCCGTTGAACTGCGGGCCCGAGGTGTACGGTTGTTGGTACGGGACTCCATAGGGTTGTTGGCCCATAGGGTAAGCTTGCTGGGGGTAGTACATGTTGTTCATCGTAGGCATAATAGACTGCTGCTGGTTTACTGAGGAGGCTATAAATAACAATACGCGTTACTTAGAAGCGTGCACATACGATTTTTCGTATCAACTTAAATGAACGTTTTAAGTTAAATCACGAGTGCGAAGCACCATCAAAATTATCATTACCGCTACCGTCATCATCATCATCGTCATCATTGCCACCACCACAATCACAACCATACGGCAATCATCATAATTACCACCGTCAACATTATAATACGTTATAATGGTATCATTATATCATTGTCATCCCCACAGCCACAACCACCAACATCATACTCATCATCATCATTATTATCACTACGACAACCGCATCATCACCATCATCATCCCCACAATCATCATCACCACCACCACAGTCAACATTAAAATACATTATAGCGTTATAATTATATCATCGTCATCGTCACCACACCACCAAAAACATCATAATTATAATCACGACCACAACCACCATCACCATTATAGCCCCCAACCACCATTACTACACCACCATCAACATCGTCATCACGTTATTGCTATGACTACCACTAATACATACTCATGGCGATAGAGGTAGCTCCCAACCGCCTGGTGGACCAAGACTGATAGCGCGTCATACCGTTACTCGCCGTCACGCAGCAGCAAACGAACATAATGACGACAGCGGCGATGAAAACTATGCCACCGATGACTGGGCCGATTATCCAGTAGGGAAAGTAGTACGTGCAGCAATAATCGTAATAACCGTATGAGCTGTCACAGCACTTGTAAGTACAGTATTCATACTTCAAGATGCTAGTGTGACAGTACTCAGAACAGGTCGCCGTACCTACATGAAAACACACAAACTATTTGTGTACACTTATATGTATATGATTGGTAGAATATTTGCCTATTGTGTGATTGGTAGAATAATTGTCAATTGTGTGATTGGTAGATTAATTGCCAAGTGCGTAATCTGTAGAATATTTGCCAATTGTGTGATTTGTAGAAAATCTACCATTGTGTGATTTGTAAAATATTTTCCAGTTGTATGATTTGTAGAATATTTGCCATTGGTGCGATTTGTAGAATATTTGCCATTTGTGTGATTTGTAGAATATTTCCCATTTGTGTGATTTGTAGAATATTTCCCATTTGTGTGATTTGTAGAATACACTGCAAAATGTATGATTGTATGATGGTCAACATCACGTAAGCCTAGTCGGGAAATTATAAATGTACATGAAAACCACTCTGATCAAGATGTGCACGTCTTTGTAAAGGCCTGAGATTTTTGGTTATTTTAAGTTTCCCGACTATACATGTATTTGGAAAACTGTCTATGCGGGCGGCGAAATAAAATTCTGTTCAATACACATATTTTTCGCAATACACATTACGAATAACAATAATAATTCAATGAAACGTGTTATATATAGATTCTAAATATGCATACGATGTAAAATCAACATGAATGAAGTTGAAAGCTTCTTACATACTTTGCTTCAGTTCAACAACAGTATGTTAAAGGGACTTGTTCACAATTTTTTCGTATTTTTGAATAAATCAATTAATCATTAATTGTCTTTACTGCAAAAACTACAGCATCTGTAACTAGAATTGATGATGATGAAGATGATGATGATTATGAAGGTTACGACGACAACAATAAAGATGATGATGGTGGTTGTGATTATTATGAAAATGATGGCGGTGACAACCACAATCTTGATTGTGATAAAAATGATGATGAATCTGCATATAATAACTAGAATTGTCACATGAGTGAAGGATATACCCCCACAATATGGCCTTGTCACAAATTGTGGCATCCATTCGAAAGAAATGGACAGAGAGAGAATGCTTTAATTTGTGAATGGTCAACAGTGTATTTGGAAAAAATAATTTCAACAGGAGCCATAACTTGATCAACATTTAGTGGTTTGTAACCAAAATTGAACTTGATCCGTATTTAATGATGCTTCACATATGTACCAAACGTTATTTAAATATGTGAAGCCTTTCATGAGTTATTGTCCATGTTTTTTCGGGAATTTAAGTAAAAAAGGGACCATAACTGTGTCAAAATGTAAGGGGTTGTAACTTGACCTGTATTTTACTATTATTATGATGCTACACGTGTGCACCAATAAGTATATAAATAAGTCAAGCCATTGTTGAGTTATCGTCAGGAAACCCATGTTGTTAGGTAATTTAAGTCAAATAAAGGGCCATAACTCTGTCAAAATTTCTTGGTTTGTAACCAAAGTCAAACTTAACCCGTATTTTTTGATGCTACACATGTATTCCAAGAATTATTTGAATACGTCAAGCCATTCTTGAGTTATCATCCGGAAACAAAAAACCAACAGACCGACAGATACCCCGGCAGACCGACAAGCTCAGTCCAATATACCCCCCTAAACTTCGTTTGTGGGGTATAATAATCTAAAACAAATATGATATAAACAAAAAAAATGTCTTCGCCGGGACTCGATCCCGGAACCTTTGAGATAAAAAAAATCGCATGCGTTAAGCGCTCGGCCATTCGGACTTGAACATTTGTGTTATTTCGCTTGTTTGTATATAATGTATAATTTCTTTCTGGAATCTATGACAATTTCTTTGAAAATTGTCAATTTGCCAATCTGTGAACAGGTTCCTTTAAAGCGTAATTCTTTTAATCGCGTATTTAAACCTAAGTTCATGGACTTTTGTAATATGTTACATTATTTTACATAATATCTTAAACGTGTTTATGAAGTGAAAACGTACCTGTACATGCGAAAAGGACCAACAGTCCGACTAATGTTTTATCCATGCTTTTTAAACGTTTGTTTATTCTAATGAGTCTGTTACAAATACCCAATACTTTTATAACAATCCCTCATTTTCTACCAATCAATACTGTTGAGGTATATTTTAATCATGATTGAACAAAATCGAGTTATAACTACTTCCAATATGTGTAATTTTATTAAAGGGGCGTCTACGGGTAACTGCTTGTTTTTGAGTTGTTTTTTTTTTCTCATGGAAAATGTATTTAAAAAGAACTTTCCATGTACTACATATTTCCAAAAATATATTACCCAATCTCGACCACAAAATTAACAACTGCTAAAAACTATTTCCAACATTAAAACTTAATATATTACTTTTTTGTCGATTTCGCGCATGCGCACAACCAACAAAAATGCAATAAGGTTTTACTGCTTCTACTACTACTACTACTACTACTTCTCCCGCACTTTCGAAATTATCTTCTAGAAAAGCAATAAAGAAAACCTTTTAAACATCTGCTAACAAGATAATCGAATTGAACAACGACTAATTTAATCATTCTCTAAATGAATTTTGTATTTAAAACTATTATTATCGATCTACCGTCGATATACTAATTTATAATACGTTTGCCAAAATAACTCAGAACCAAACCAAGGCGGATCTTAATTGAACTGGGTCGCTATTATTCCTGACACTTGTTGATAAGGGGCTTTTATTATGTGACTATGAAATCCGTGCTTTACACAAAATATAAACGTTAAACCGATTGTAATAAAACAGCCGAGCGCTACCGGAGATCAATAAAATCGCACAATACAATTCATTGCTTTGTAACATAATAGCATCATGCCTACAAATCTCAGTCGTGGTTTGATAATGACAATTTATGACAAAAGAAAATAGTTTAAATAGGTAAATCAATAGTGTATACATACATTTATATTTTCTTAAAGAACTTATTCAAACTTGTGAATGAGTTATGGGATTTTTCGTCCGAGAAAGGCGTTTCAATGCAAAATGTGCCAAACATGAATTAGCCTTATTTCATTTAAGTTCAATAAGTATATAAGAACGAAATGAAGTTTTTATATCATAAAACCACTATTCTATTACTATTACTACTGCTGCTGCTACTCCTACAACAGCAACAACTACTTCTACTACTACTATTACTACTACTGCTGCTACTCCTACAACAGCAAAAACAACAACAACAACAACAACTACTGCTACTACTACTACTACTATTACTACTACTACTACTACTGCTACTGCTGCTACTTCTACTACTGCTTCTTCTACTGCTACTTCTACTACTGCTGCTGCTACTTATACTATTACTGCTGCTGCTGCTCCTACTACTATTACCGTTGCAGCTACTGAAACTGCTACTCCTACTCCTACTACTGCTGCTGCTACTATTACTGTTGCTGCTACTATGCTGCTTCTCCTCCTCCTACTACTACTACTGCTTTTGCTACTGCTACTACTACTACTACTCCTACTACTCATACTACTACTACTACTACTGCTGCTGCTACTACTACTACTCCTACTACTACTACTACTACTACTGCTACTGCTACTATTACTGCTGCTGCTACTACAGATACTGCTTCTCCTGCTGCTTTTTATTCTACTCCTACTGCAAGTGCTACTATTACTGCTGCTGCTACTACAGATACTGCTTCTCCTACTGCTTCTTCTACTACTGCCGCTGCTACTGATACTATTACTGCTGCTGCTGCTCCTACTACTATTACTGTTGCTGCTACTGAAACTGCTACTCCTACGCCTACTACTACTACTACTACTACTACTACTACTGCTACTGCTACTATTACTGCTGCTGCTACTACTGCTTCTCCTACTGCTACTTCTACTACTGCCGCTGCTACTGACACTATTACTGCTGCTGCTGCTCCTACTACTATTTACTGTTGCTGCTACTGAAACTGCTACTCCTACTACTACTACTACTATTACTACATGTACGACTACTACTACTGCAGCTACAACTATTACTGCTGCCGCTACTGATACTGCTACTCCTCTTCTTATTACTTCTTGTAGAACTACTACTCCTGCTGCTACTGCTGCTCCTACTTCTACTTCTATTTGTATTGTTATACTAGCAAGAACTTATACATATGCATACAATCTAAAGGTCTTTCACCTCATCGTTTTCGGTCGCATCCGTCGATGCACCAAATTGCAAGATGAGTGTGAGCGCAAATGCAGCAGGGGCATCCAAAGATGATGGCGACAGAACCAACTCCAATGAGCACACACACTCCTATCACCCAGGTGGGAAAGATAGAGATTGAACCGTCCGCGGAGCCGATAAGCCCTCAGCAGCAATCGTCATAGGCGCTGATGTGTGACCAACAACAACCGAAGGTACAGAGTTCGTATCCCGAAGAAAGTGTTCGATAGTACTCAGCTTAACTGGATGCGGCGTTTGGGAAAAGCACAAACCATTTTTGGTTTAAGTGAATTCTACTGAATCCTGAATCCGCCACTTAATATTTGCTGTGTTACAAGACGGCGAAGATGCGACAACGCGACATTTTAATGTTTGCTGTGTTACAAGACGGCGAAGATGCGACAACGCGACATTTTAATTTATGCTGTGTTACAAGACGGCGAAGATGCGACAACGCGACATTTTAATGTTTGCTGTGTTACAAGACGCCGAAGATGCGACAACGCGACATTTTAATGTTTGCTGTGTTACAAGACGGCGAAGATGCGACAACGCGACATTTTAATGTTTGCTGTGTTACAAGACGGCGAAGATGCGACAACGCGACATTTTAATGTTTGCTGTGTTACAAGACGCCGAAGATGCGAAAACGCGACATTTTAATGTTTGCTGCGTTACAAGACGCCGAAGATGCGACAACGCTACATTTTAATGTTTGCTGTGTTACAAGACGGCGAGATGCGACAACGCGACATGTTAATGTTTGCTGTGTTACAAGACGGCGAAGATGCGACAACGCGACATTTTAATTTTTATGTTCTGCAGACCTCGTACTTAAAAAAACGTGGACACACGAAGTTTGGACGATAGTTATCGTCCAAATATCGCTTGTCAATACAGTTGCACACAATTATCGCCCAAATCTCGCATCGTCTCGGTCTTATACGCAGCCATAATTATCGCCCGAATCTCGCATCGTCGCGGTCTTATACACAGCCATAATTATCGCCCAAATCTCGCATCGTCGCGTTCTTATACACAGCCATAATTATCGCCAAAATCTCGCATCGTCGCGGTCTTATACACAGCCATAATTATCGCCCAAATATCGCATCGTCGCGGACTATACACAGCCATGATTATCGCCCAAATTATCGCCCAAATATCGCATCGTCGCGGTCTTATACACAGCCATGATTATCGCCCAAATCTCGCATCGTCGCGTCCTATACAAAGCGATGATTATCGCCCAAATCTCGCATCGTCGCGGTCTTATACACAGGCATAATTATCGCCCAAATCTCGCATCGTCTCGGTCTTATATGTGGTATATGTATGGCTATCTCATTGCGCATGCGTGATTGACCATTACCGGGCACAAGCCACATGCTTATCAGTGGTAGAATAAACGTCCTAGAAACAGCACGCTTGTGTTTGTTATTGACTCAATTGTCTTCAATCTAGGAGTTAGTACATTTTTACATAAACACTACAACACAACATGATGTCAGAAGTGGGATAAACGTCCTAGAAACAGCACGCTTGTTTTGTTATTTACTCAATTGTCTTAAATGAAGGAGTTAGTTAATTTGTACATAAACACTACAACACAACATGGTGTCAGAATAAAACTAATTTCTCAAAAGACTCAGTCATAATTTTCAAAAATGGACTTAAGTGGCATTCCACCGCCAGTGTTTAATTGGAACTCCTCTTATCTTCCAGAAGAATGGGAAAAATTCAAATGACATACGGAATTAATTTTCAAAGGACCGCTTAAATCAAAAAGTGAAGAAGAACAAGTCTCGTATTAATTTCTCTAGATTGGAGATGAAGGCCGAAATATCTGCAAATCCTGGTCAGAGCTTAGCAACGAAGACGCGAAAAAGCTTCAAACATATAACGAACGTTTCAAAGCCCACGTGCAGCCGAAGTTAAATCCTATCTTTGCTAGATATGTATTTAATAACCAAATCCAGGGGCAAGAGAGCATTGATACATATGTAACGAGACTCAGACTCAAAGCTCGCGACTGCAATTACAAAGAAGAAAATGAAATGATTCGTGACATAATTGTTTTTTGCTGCAACAACAAAACAGTTCGGGAAAAGTTGATCAACCAAGGCGAAGCACTGACATTAGATAAAGCAATTCAAATTGCCCAAAGCTACGAATATTGCCAGAAACAACTGCACGTTATGTTGGAAGCAAACAACGTCGACGCAGTCAACAAGCGCAACGCAAACGGAACCGGAAACCAGGCCCGCAACCGACAGCAGCCCCGGAAACCCACAACATGTGGAAATTCTGGACGTTCTCATCCGAATAACAAGTGTCCTGCCTATGAAAAACAGTGCCACTAGTGTGGAAAGCTGATTCATTTCCAGAAACTCCGCCGATCAAATGCAAAGACTCGAGTGAACGAAATAACTACTCGCAACATGCAAGACACTAACACTGTTTGTAATAGTGGTGCTTCTGGATCTTCTTTTGATTGCCAGGATAATTATGCTATTGACACGCTAAGCGCTTCTTTTTCACGTTCTCCAGACCATGCATTTGCCAAATTATTGGTTGGTCCACGCAAACTCCCCATTGACTTTAAGGTTGACACAGGAAGTGTAGCCAATATTTTGCCCTAGTCCCAGTTTGAGAAACTCAAAGTTAGTCACCCCTTGGAGCTCCCTAAGCATAGGTTAACCTCCTACACTGGGGAAATGCTACCTGTTATCGGCACCGTTACGCTAGCCTGCTGCCATAATGACCCGACAATTAGCACATTGTTCCACGTCGTTAACAGCAACACCACCCCATTAATTGACTTGCAATCGTGTCTTGATATTGGCCTTGTTTCGCTCACATACTCTGTCGACTGTCCGACATCTAGCACACCAGCGAAAACATCAGGTTTAACCAAACAGACAGTTCTTAAAGAAATCTGAACTTATTTCAGGGTATTGGTCTAATCCCTGGGGAATGTAAATTGCATGTCAAAGGGAATGCTATTCACACGTCAACCCTCCGCGTCGCATACCGGAAGCACTGAAGGTACGACTCAAATCTGAGCTTGACAGAATGGTCAATGACCAAATAATCGCGAAAGTGACCGAACCAACTGACTGGGTAAATTCGATCGTAGTCGTAGAAAAGCCTATAACAGGAAATTTCAGGATTTGCCTTGACCACACTTGTCATACACCGTGCAAACAAACAGTGGTACCTTGTACAGACGCAACAGACGCCTTCTCATGAAAACCAAAGCAAAAACACCTGGCTCTGTTGATTTCTATGCGAATCCATTTCACAACACTTCCCCTCAGGAGCCTCCTAATGACCCCTAGGTAACCACAACCAACCTGACCTGCCCCTCCTTAACATCACTGACCCGCATAAAACACGGTCTGGGAGAGTTGTGAAAAAACCCAAACGCTTGATTGAAGAACGTTAATTGTTAATGTATGCAGAACATATTATCTAAGCATGAATGTATATTGAATAACATCCGTTATTGATCGCATGCGTCAAATTTGGACATTATTTAGTTATTATTATTAATTTTTACAATTAATAATTGGAATGTTAATACATGCAAGTTATGAACGTTTGCTAATTATTTGAGATTTTAATACTTTCATTGTTAAAGAAGGGAGATGTAGTATATTTATGGCTATCTCGTTGCGCATGCGTGATTGACCATTACCCGGCACAAGTCACATGCTTATCAGTTGAAAAATAAACGTCCTAGAAACAGCACGCTTGTGTTTGTTATTGACTCAATTGTCTTCAATCTAGGAGTTAGTAGATTTGAACATAAACAATACAACACAACATTATACACAGCCATAATTATCGTCCAAATCTCGCATTGTCGCGGTCTTATACGCAGCCATAATTATCGCCCAAATCTCGCATCGTCGCGGTCTTATACACAGCCATAATTATCGTCCAAATCTCGCATCGTCGCGGTCTTATACACTGCCATAATTATCGACCAAATATCGCATCGTCGCGGTCTTATACACAGCCATAATTATCGTCCAAATCTCGCATCGTCGCGGACTTATACACAGCCATAATTATCGTCCAAATCTCGCATCGTCGCGGACTTATACACAGCCATAATTATCGTCCAAATCTCGCATCGTCGCGGTCTTATACACTGCCATAATTATCGACCAAATATCGCATCGTCGCGATCCTATACACATAATTATCGTCCAAATCTCGCATCGTCGGGTCCTTTACACGGCGATAATTATCGCCTAACTCTCGCATCGTCGCTGTCCTATACACAGCGATAATTATCGCCCAAATCTCGCATCGTCGCGGTCCTATACACAGCGATAATTATCGCCAAAAACTCGCATCGTCGCGGTCCTATACACAGTGATAATTATCGCCCAAATCTCGCATCGTCGGGGTCATATACACAGGGATAAATTATCGCCCGGATCTCGCATCGTCGCGGTCCTATACACAGCGATAAGTATCGGTCAAATTTCCCATCGTCGCACCATGTGCTATATCGCGATAATGCGAATATAGGTCGAGAATTATCGCCGTGTACAAATTCATAGACACGCGAAATGTGTACGACAATAATCGTCCAAATTTCGTGTGCCTATACAATTTCTCAGTGCGAGATCTGCAGAAAATAAAAGTTAAAATATCGCATCGTCGCGGTCAAGCACAGGGCGGAATCAAGATTCCATATAATTTATTGTTCATCCCTAGTGTATGTGTGTGTGGGGGGGGGGGGGGGCGGCGGGCTGACCCAGGGGAATTTGACTACTTTTATTTTTCGGGGTCTACTGCCCCACCCCAGAGCCAAGCAATTTGTCTAAATCCACACAGTGGGAGATGCTTTATGCATCAAATGGCCCGGGGGAGCTCAATATTACCGGGATCTTATATATATTTCCCGGGTCCCGGAATCATTTTCGGCACGTCAAATTCTCGCCTGTCAGGAATCGCTTTCACTCTAAATGCCCGTATATGCCCTCCGCCCCCCCCCCCCCCCCCCCAACCACTGGGGGAAATTATTGATAGGTGCATAACACGCATAACCATTGCAAACACGCATAACCATTGCAGAGTACTCATACATCCCTATAATACTCAAGTCCCTGTTCATGTGTATTGGACAGACATCTGTCGGAAAGATCATGGGCAACACATAAAGCATAGAATTAACTGTTTTATTCATATTGTTTTCAGGAGGGGAAAATCGAGTCCTTTTTATGAACGGGGAATAATTTTACAACTCATACAACTAAGTCAGATTCAATACCAGACTCTACTTCACCCTGACTTATCACAATTGTCACACCAATAAAGGAAATCAACGGAAATCAAAATCAAGTACAAAACGTGGGGCATAAACAATTGAATTTATAGTTTTGGTTACGATGCGCGTTAATTTTTTCTGTGTTAATTTTTTCCTACTTCTGGAGGGGCATTTTTTGCGAAAACAGGGGAAAATATGTATATATACCTTGTCAGGAGGGGAATGGGGCCTTGTATCGGCCTCAAAATGGTCATAAAAACACGGTATTGTTTTACTACATTTTAACTATCTTCGACTGTAATTAATACAAAATGTCAACCATCAACACGTATTCATGTC
The DNA here is from genome assembly GCA_027627225.1 of Congeria kusceri. Classification (NCBI taxonomy): domain Eukaryota; kingdom Metazoa; phylum Mollusca; class Bivalvia; order Myida; family Dreissenidae; genus Congeria; species Congeria kusceri. The sequence continues at coordinate 3,602,380 of CM051030.1, forward strand.
CGGTTTTAGGGTACAGCCCATCTCGAACGCCTCTGATGAAACACCCGATAATATTTATATTCAAATCGTTTTACCAGGTTCCTTTTTAAATTACCGAAACAATGACTCTCAGTGAAGAATAACAGAAGTTTTACAAGGTTTCTTTTTAAATAACCGAGACAATGACTCTCAGTGAAGAATAATAGAAGTTTTACCAGGTTCCTTTTTAAATAACCGAGACAATGACTCTCAGCGAAGAATAATAGAAGTTTCACCAGGTTCCTTTATAAATAACCGAGACAATGACTCTCAATGAAGAATAATAGCAGTTTTACCAGGTTTCTTTTTAAATAGCCGAGACAATGACTCTCTAGTGTTTAATTTAGAAGGGCATAGGGGCATGGCGTTTGATTTGGAAAAGGGGCATTTTGTGCGCGGTGACACTGTTAAAAAGGGCACATTAGATTTTAATAGTGTTTTTCTTGAAGTATTACTGACTGATTCCTTTCATATATTTGATGATTATTAAGTCAATTTATTAACACATTTTAATTTTCCAATAGTATAAGTTCTTCTAATTATTAAGTTATATTATTCGCAAAGATCAGAAAAAATATTTATTATTCATTTCAGGTATATCCAATAAGCAATCAAACAATACAATTTTTAAACTAAAACAGTTTATGGGCAAGTTAAAATCATGTTTATTAATGGTAAAGTCCTATTACTCTAGTATAATTTTTATTTTTCATCTCTTTTTCATTGTAGGAAATATTTTGATTTTCACCATAATGGTTTATATGAATTATGCTGTTGATGATGACATGGCTCTACTACTATTTTGATTAATGATGAAAAGCAAAAGTCAAGACTGAACATAAGGAAAACAAACATTGAAATTCGGATTGAAATGGTTTATCCGAATATGTTTGACCGAAATTATAGCTAGTTCTGCAGTTCGTTTCTATCAAGCATATTTGGTTATTATTGGAAGAAATATTGTATACACATGTATTTGTTCATAGTTTATGAATAAAGACGACATTGAGTCTACATTGATATGCATACTTCCCTTTGTTATCACGTTTGTCATACAAATTCACGACACAAAAACATTTTGAAATTGAATATGAAAACGCTGCTGTTAAAAGCAGACAATTTGCGCTCATTTTAAAAACAAAATCAGCATGTTTTATTGTATCTGGACACAAACTCGTAATCTGACTGCTCCTACTGCTGATCACATCAGGTGGTCACATATTTGTTTATAATAACATGCCACCACAAAGGGCCCTCGTTAAAAATCAATACAGTCAATAGATAAGAGGGCACGAGACGCTAAGTGCCTTTTAAAAGGGCAGGGTGGCGGATCAATAAAGGGGCGTGGCGCGGCGCCGCGCTGATTAGTCTGGATAAAACACTACTCTCAGTAAAGAATAACAGAAGTTTAACCAGGTTTCTTTTTAAATAACCGAGACAATGACTCTCAGTGAAGAATAATACAGTTTTACCAGGTTCTTTTTTAAATAACCGAGACAATGACTCTCAGTGACGAATAATAGAAGTTTTACCAGGTTCCTTTTTAAATAACCGAGACAATGACTCTCAGTGAAGAATAACATAAGTTTTACCAGGTTTCTTTTTAAATAACCGAGACAATGACTCCCAGTGAAGAATAATAGAAGTTTTACCAGGTTTCTTTTTAACCGAGACAATGACTCGCAGTGAGGAATAATAGAAGTTTTATCAGGTTTCTTTTACCAGGTTCCTTTTTAAATAACCGAGACAATGACTCTCAGTGAAGAATAACATAAGTTTTACCAGGTTTCTTTTTAAATAACCGAGACAATGACTCCCAGTGAAGAATAATAGAAGTTTTACCAGGTTTCTTTTTAACCGAGACAATGACTCGCAGTGAGGAATAATAGAAGTTTTATCAGGTTTCTTTTTAACCGAGACAATGACTCTCAGTGAAGAATAATAGAAGTTTTACCACTTTTCTTTTTAACCGAGACAATGACTCTCAGTGAAGAATAATAGAAGTTTTACCAATTTTCTTTTTAACCGAGACAATGACTCTTAGTGAAGAATAATAGACGTTTTACCGGGTTCCTTAAGGTGTCATGTTGCACAGTAGGTTAGTACACAAGTATAGAATCTCTGCAAAAAGTTAAACTATGATATCGCGTAATTTAACTGTCACGGTTTTGCAACAATTTACAATATGAGGCGTGTCGTTGGAAAACCGGGCTTAATGCATTGCTTAAAGTGTCGTCCCGGATCAGCCTGTGCAGTCACAGGACGGCACTTTCCGCCTACAGTGGATTTATGTTTAGAAGATACTTCCTTGAAACAGAAAATACCATACAACCGGAAAGTGCCGTCCTGGATTAGCCTGTGCGGACTGCACAGGCAAATCCGGGACAACACTTTACGCAAATGCATTAAGCCCGGGTTTCCCACGACACGCATCATACCATCTTCTATATTTATACTGTAAAATTGTTTAAGTTCGCGGATTTCTAACTTTCGCGTAAGTCGCGGTCCGAAAAGAGCGCGAATTTAAAAGCCCGCGAATGTTTTCTGTGTGCGTGATTATTAAAAATGTATACATGAAATGACAAATGTGCGTATTTAAGACGGCGAGAATAAGCCGTTTTATCAGGAATGTACGAGTTTAAGATCGCGCGAATTAGATGTTTTCAGGACTGTGCGAAATTAAGATCGCGCGAATTAGCCGTTTTATCAGGAATGCGCGAAATTACGACACCGCTAAATAAAATGATTTTACAGTAGGTTGGTAGATACTTATTTGTCTGTCCCCCCCCCCCCCCTCTAAATCTTAATCCTGTAGGTTACAATATACTAATTCCAATCCTTATGTAATTTAATGTAAACGCGATAATTTTAACCAAAAATAAATGCAACATTTTGCACATAGGGACCCTCATAACCGTACATTTTCTTAAAGAGCATTCTAAGCTGAATTGATTTAAGCAATACAAATGGTATGTCATGTGTTATGTAAGAAAGAACTCGACACTAAACAAAGTTGACTGTTTTATCACCATCGTTTTAGCGGCTACTTTCTAGTTGAATGTAACCCGCCTCAGCGCAAGTGTCATACTGTAGTCTCCAATCTTAAAACATATCAGTGATTTATGTATGCATACCAATGCTTACCCTACCAACATCTCCAAAAAAGAATATCAAAGCAAGTGTCTAAACCTAAAAACATGCCTTCGAGTTAAACTTGTTGATTTATTTAGAGAGTACAGCCCTAAATCTCTTATTTATTTAGTGAAATGTGACCTGTATGCACACCGGCTACTCACATGCAGTTGCGATCCAAACCATTAGTATTATAAAAGATTTATTCATTTTATGTTATCCAAATATATTAACAACAATCGATCATTTCCGTAATAAATAATATTAGTGTGCGTTTCATTTCTTGTCAGAAATACGTACAAGTACATATTAAAACGTTTTAAAGAATAGTGCAAATATTTCTCTAAAGGGGTAGTGCAATAATGGGGATTTCAAGGTATAAAAGTTTAAGATAAACCCCAATACGGAATGTATATATACAGGTTACATGTTGTATGAAAGGTAAATGAAAATATTTTTGAATGGTGTGTATATTGTGTCTGTGATTATTTTTTTTAGACTGCTGCGATATCCGCAGTACCTTAACTCGAAAGCAAGTATCGCTTTTGACACGGCAATGACACGGTGGTCTCCCCTGCATTGCTGCTTTTTATAGGTTAGATACCAGTATATAGTTGGGAATTACCAGGTGGTCATATCAGATCACGTATAGAGCTTTTATCTAAATCGCGACTGCATTCTGTGTTTCTGACGAATGACTGTGACTGCAATCAAGTAATGTAAAGCGAGATGTATTTCTTAGTAGCATAACATGTATTTTTTTATTTAAAATTGTGTAAGTACAGAAAATCATCTTTCCAAAGAGACCAGACTCGAAACATTTGAAACAAAGGAAAGTGGCGATAAAGGCCGGGATATTTTGCTAGTTTACAAAGGGACCCTATGGCAAATGGATTTACTGGTTTCTAACCTATATACACCTGGCATTCTCGTCCATATAGCCGTCGCCAGCAATATATTTGTAAGTTGAATTTCGGGGGACAGTGCAAGATACAGGAGACGCACCGTTGCGGATGCGACCCCGGGTATTTTACGGCCCGGTTGCAACTCATGCGAAAGAAGAGGTATGAGTAAGGATGTAGCGGGGGCTCAAACCTGAGACCAATGGAGTTTGAAGAAAGTAAGTTACCACTTGGCCTGGAATATGCTACAAGTCGTTTGTACATGTACCTGTCATAAATATAGATTTTACGTATACATGTTGAGCTTTTCCTGTCGTTGACTCGTGAAATTGGCTATACGAAAAATTAAAACTAGATTGTCGTTTTGTTATCAATTACATTGTTTTTTTTTACAAAATTATTATGTTTTGAAACCGATTAAACATAAAATGTAATTAAATCAAAATATGATCCTACACTAGAAGCTGTGAATTACCCGACTTTTTTAGTTTGTTTTAAACATATTATGTTCTAATCACATTCTTCAACAAAACGATGGATGCACTTGGGAAACGTTCATGATATTCAAAACGGCACTTCTTACTGTCGCGTAATAATAAATGAGTTAAAATCATAGTGATTCTACCTTCAGATTTCAGAAGCGATACTTATAGTTGTTCTGCGAAACAGAATTCATATATTAACCGACCTACTGCAGATATTGCCCTTTAAATCCCCTTATGCCAAATAACTTGAAAGATGTAAATTCGTTTAATCACAACTTGCATCATTATACGAGGAGTTATAACAGAAGTCATTGTTTACAATATCACCATATCACAACTGTATAATAATATTGATCTATATAATGCAGTTGTTAAGTCTTAAACCCGAGCACGATTACAAAAGAAACCCTTAGTTGACAATACATGAAGACAATTGATAAGTAGTAGCGACATTGTGCAAACAGTTGTAAGGCCAGATATTTGTATTTTTCTTGAATTGTCCAGTTGAACGGCGAAAATAAAATAAAAACGCTGACGGCGTAGAAAGACTGTTGGCGAGGAAAGAAATTTTAATCAAACTAATTAGCGTAAAAAATATGTTTGTTTCAGGTTACATGCCCAAAAATAGGGTAGGTAGGTATTTATTTTTTTTATTATTGTTTTATTTGGTAAATGGTCAACTTGAAGATTCTAAAACTGAATGAAGAATCCAAACATATCGGTAATACCTTAAACATAATTTTGAATTGCATGCTATCAAAACAAAACATTTATAATAAAAAAACAAAACAGAAAATATCTGACAAACTCAATAAAATGTTCTAGGGTCGGGGCATTTTTAAGGTAGGTCGGGTAACTTGAAACAAACATATTTTTTAAGCCTCATAAGTATTACTTTAAAGACAACATTCGTTGGAATAAAGTTAAATTTCTGTTATATCATTTGTTGACCCATTCAAGTCGAAATGACGTTGTTATGGCGATCGAACATACATGTGGCTATATTTCTGGAAGATTTCATCGAAAAATATGTATGGAGAATTAAATAAATTATGGCACTTGTCCCTAAACATTCCGAAAACCCCTCGTATATGCATACCATATACATACCAGTTCACAAGTTAACATGCGTAGGGCCCAAATAGCCGATGTATCATAACAGTTCGTAGTTTTATCCTTAGTACAATGTCGCCTACTGCTGCTGCTTCTACTACTACTACTACTACTACTACTACTACTACTACTACTACTACTGCTGCTTCTACTACTACTACCACTACTTCTACTACTACTACTACTACTACTACTACTACTACTGCTACTACTACTACTACCACTACTTCTACAACTACTACTTCTACTACTACTACTACTACTACTACTACTACTACTACTACTACTACTACTACTACTACTACTACTACTACTACCATCACCACTACTACTACTGCTGCTAATACAACTACTACTACTACTACTATTATTATTATTATTATTACTACTACTACTACTACTACATGTACTACTATTTCTACTGCTACTGCTGCTGTTGCTGCTACTACTACTACTACTACTACTACTACTACTACTACTACCACTACTATTACTTCTATTATTACTACTACTACTACTGCTGCTGCTGCTGCTGCTGCTGCTGCTGCTACTACCACCACTACTACTACTACTACTACTACTACTACTACTACTACTACTACTACTACTACTACTACTACTACTACTACTACCACTACTGCTGCTACTACTACTACTACTACTACTACTACTACTACTACTACTACTACTACTACTACTACTACTACTACTACTACTACTACTACCATCACCACTACTACTACTGCTGCTACTACTACTACTACTACTATTATTATTATTATTATTATTATTACTACTACTACATGTACTACTATTTCTACTGCTACTGCTGCTGTTGCTGCTACTACTACAACAACAACTACTACTACTACTACTACTACTACTACTGCTGCTGCTGCTACTACTACTACTACTACTACTACTACTACTTCTACTAAAATTTTCACATGAGTGACAAATATACCCCCACAATGTGGCCTTATCACAAAACTATGGTATCCATTCGAAACAAATCGACTGAGAGAAAAAGCTTTAATTTGTGAATGGTCAACAGTGTATTTGGAAAAATTTAATTTCAGTACGAGCTATAACTTTGTCAACATGTAGTGGTTTGTGACCAAAGTTGAACTTGATCTGTATTTTATTATGTTACACCTATGTACCAAACATAATCTAAATATGTGAAGCCTTTTATGAGTTATTGTCCATGTTTTTCGGCAATTTAAGTCAAACAGGGGGGCCATAACTGTATCAAAATTTAGTGGTTTGTTACCAAAGTCAAACTTGACCTGTATTTTATGATGCTACATATGTGTACCAATAATTATTAAAATATGTCAAGCCATTGTTGAGTTATCGTCAGGAAACCTTGTTTTTTTATAGAAAGTCAAATAAAAGGGCCATAACTCTGTCAAAACTAAGTGGTTTGTAACCAAAGTCGAACATGGCCCGTATTTTATGATGCTACACATGAATACCAAGAATTATTTGAATATGTCAAGCCATTCTTGAGTTATCGTCCGGAAATCATGTTTTTAGGGAATTTTAAGTCGAAAAGGGGCCATAACTCTGTCAAAATTTTGTGTGGTTTGTAACCAACATCGAACTCGACCTGTATTCTATGATGTTACACATGTGTACCAAAAATTATTTGAGTATGTCAAGCCTATCTTGAGTTATCATCCGGAAACCATGTTTTTACTGAATTTTCAGTCCAAAAAGGGGCCATAACTCTGTCAAAATTTAGTGGTTTGTAACCAACATCGAACTTTACCTATATTCTATGATGTTACACATATGTACCAAAAATTATTTGAATATGTCAAGCCTTTCTTGAGTTATCATCCGGAAACCAACAGACCGACGGACCGACAGACCGACAAGCTCACTTCTATATACCCCTCTAAACTTCGTTTGTGGAGGTATAATGATTTTAAATAATGTGTTTGGCTGACACAGAGCATAAAAACAAGTGTGCGATTGTTTTGGCTGAGTTATTATTGGAGAGAAATACATGCATTTACTAGTATTTAAGTATCAGCGTAATTGTGTGTACATGTATTACTAATATACTAGTTTCTATTCGCCAACAATTCAACTATTTATTACGAGATCTCGAAACCGATCGTGAAAAGTTGCCAAATTCTCGCATCGTTATTTTAATACCGTGACATTTCATCATTTTCCAAAATAGAACAAGTTTTATTTTCTCTTTCCATCAGAATGAATGATACATACCAGAGACCACGCACTACATTCCGCATCATTATGGGAAACCGCGCTGACGGACAGCAACGTTAAAATATTGTTTTAAACACAACGTACTTGTGCGTCGTTTGGTGGTCAGGTGAACCGGATAGTTTAAATATTAAGGTAAGTTTCCCTGATGTATCCATTAAGATTAAAAGTGTGTTTGATCAGAATATACCTTGTCAGATTTTATTATATTAATGAATATTATCATTTAACCTAATTAGAATGCACTTCTATTAAATTAATTAACCAATACATCGTGGTTTGAAATTTTCGAAAACAAAGACACGCAGACACTTTCGGGATTTATAATAATAATAATAATTATTATTATTATTAACTACATAGTTACATACGTTTACATTATTTTGCCGGGCCCGTGTATCTCAGTTGGTAGAGCGCTGGACTGTCAATCCGGGTATTGTGAGTTCGAACCCCAGCCCGGCCACATAACTTGTGTGGGGATTGGTCATGAAATAATGTCTACGGCCATTCTTCCCCTACCTCTGATTCAAGTAGGGCAGTTGTCAGTTACTGGCATAGGTATGTGCATTTAGTACTGGTAAACCGCTTCGATCGGCTAAGCTTGCCCAGGAAAAGTGTGAGTAGGTTAACTGACCGCCGTGGTATGACTGAAATACTGTAATAATGGCGATAAATCCAAAACAAAAAAATGGTTCTTTTGTTATTTATCACTATGCACATGTTTCAGTGGAGCGAAAACTAAAATCAAAGAAGCATGGGGAATGGCGTAAATGGCGGCGTTGACGGCGGCGGCGGTGGTGGCGGTTCCGGTTTGTATGGTAGAGGCGGCGGCGGCGGTGGTGGTGGCGGCGGCGGTGGTGGTGGTGGCGCTGGTGGTGGTAGATATTGGGACAGGGGACGGGACGGTGGTAGCTTTGGTGCCGCTTCGGAAAACTGTTACGGTGGTGGCGGCGGCTGCGGATATGGACCTTGGGGTGCCGACGGAAATGCGGGTGGCGGAAGTCCCGGTGGTTGGGGTGGCAGCGGTCCCGGAAGTTGGGGAGGCGGAGGTCGCGGGGGAGCGGCGGCGGGTAAAGGCGGGAAGGGCGGTTCCGGCTTCTTCGGGTATTTCAGAGGTCAGGACGGCGAGGACGGGCAACCGGGGATGAACGGAAAGGGGGGTAAAGGTGGCAGCGGGTGGTGGTAACGGGTGTGACTGAAACTTTTGGAACAGTTAAATGTTTCAAATTTTGAAAATGGTTGTTAAACGCAAGTGTTATACTACATATTCATTAATTGCACTAGATATATACATCACCTGACATCAACTTGATGATATTATAATATACAGTCATTATATGTATGTAAAGTTACTTTGCATTCACTGTATTGGTCTTTTGTTAACAATCAAGTCAAGTCAGCTAGATGCTACGGTATATTTTATGACCATAAAATCAATATAAAAGAATACAACAAGACATTTTGAAAATCATAATAAGTGCACAAGGACTTTCAAATTATCTATTACAAGAAATCAAAAATATTATTTGTACACTTTTTTTAATATAAATATTGCAATAAAAATTATAATTAAATTGCATGTGTGTGGCTTCTGTGTACGTAGCAGTCTTAAATAACGTGTACTTCCGTACAGTTTACTACTGCAACTGCTTTCACTGCTTTGGGAGGGTTCGGTACCCCAAAAATTGGGAATTCCGCGTCGTGAAATCTTGTTAATTGAGAAATATTTTAAAAGTTTATTTCATAAATAAGTAACTTAAAGTAGAGTTATATTTGTTGAATTTGGTATTTTCATGGCGATTATCTATAACCGTACAAGTAATTTCATGAATTACAACTTAGATTCATTTTTAATGAATTCAGGGCCAAATTTATAAAGATTCATACGCCATTCTTAACTTGCGTTGAACATAAGTAAAAATTACAATTTGCGTTTAAAACACTATGCTTTGGAAGATTTGCATGACTAATGCTAGATATTAATACATGTTGAATTATATTGGGAATTATGTGTCAAAATCTTTCAAAAATGCATTACTTTGTCAGAAAATCCAATAATTAAATGTAAGAATTTTAAGATTTTTCTTTATTTTCGACTAAGATTCTTTATAAATACCAGCCCAGGATTTTGTCACTTCAGATTTGGAAATTTTAATATTCCAATTGGGAAAAAATAAACCATATTTGGCATTGGGAATGGGTCCTTCACCGGACCCTGTTAAATAAGGAATAAAATCGATGTAAACACATGTAACGTAACGTCACTTAGATCAACTAGACGTCACTATACGTGACTTGCGAAGTGATGCTTTGCGGCCACATTGACTATAATTATAAGAACTTCAGTTCAAATAATTATTTTATCTGTATATTTGTATGAAATGGTATTCAATGAACATTGATTGTAGCTATACTAATAATTTCCATATATTACATTTAGAGGCATTTTTACCATATTCAATGCCCCCCCCCCCCCCACACACACACACGCGCGCTCTATGAGCAGTGCATAAACCTGCATACAAGTATCCCAGATTCAACCTAAATCACGCCCCTGTTTTGTTCCATTACCGTTTTGTTCACGACTGATACTCTTTGCACATGGATTATCACCGGAACGTCCCAACTACCATACTGAAACAGGAAATGCGCAACGTGAGCAGAACATCTTTACAGCATATATCACAAACCCTACTGCTATTTTAAAATGATGTCCGATATTGTTTTTCGTCATTTTGCATTTATTTTTCATGATTTTTTCGTGTTTAAAACTTGTTTGTCAACATCGACAAGTGTGGATTCTGCCCCATACAAAATAATATTTGGACAATCACAAACCACACTAGCCATCCTGTCAACTAAAACTCGGTGTTGTTATTCTACTGACCTATCATCAGCTCAAAATAGCTTTTTAAGCTTTCAAGAAATGGTGGTAAGGTACTTACAACAATTATTAACACGAAAAGTTCCGGTAATGCATCTATTCACATTTTCCCACAGGGAAGCGGCGGGCTGACCCAGGGGACTTTGATAAATTTTATGTTCGAGTGTCTAAATCCCCGACCCTAGAGCCAAGCATCTTTGTGTAATTCCCCTAAGTGGGCAATGCTTGATGTATCAAATGGCCCGGGGCCAATATTACCAGGATCTAAAATCCGACCAAAGGCAAAGTCTATTTCCCGGGACCCTGAATTCAGCGTGTCAAATTCCCGCCTGTCGAGAATCGTTTTCAATTCCAGTCTAAAGTCCGTTATGCCAGCCGCTCCCCCCCCCCCACACCCGGTGGAAATGTGCATAAATGGAACGCTAGTGACTTGAAGAATAACTTCAGAGTATTTCCAACTCTACAGATAACTGTGCTTCCTAGGAGAGTTCCAAATTTCCAAAACCAGTAGGTTTTGACTGATTCTAGGGGATAATTGATGCGCGCGTATTCAAAAGTTGCCATACTGCGACTCCAAAGATCCCCGTTGGTACACTCAAAAATTGGCAGTATATCAAATACTTTTTTTTCTGTCAAAAGAGACAATTCACTTATGTGCATGAGCTTTTGTCGAAATATCGAATGCATTCTGTGCTTACGAATGACTACACACAAGAGCAAAGCATTTTCATAAAAGTAATACTAGTATAACATATACGTTTATTTTAAATTTAAAACGCAGAGAGAATCATCTTTCCAAAAAGACCAGACTCGCAACATCTGAGATAAAGGACAGTGGCGAACGACGCCAGGAGATTTTGTGCTATTTATAGGTCACAATACACTAAATAAATAAGAGATGTAGGGCCGTACTCTCTAAATAAATCAACAAGTTTAACTCGAAGACATGCATTAAGGTTTAGACACTTGCTTTGATATTCTTTTTTGGAGATGTTGGTAGGGTAAGCATTGGTATGCACAAATAAATCACTGATATGTTTTAAGATTGGAGACTACAGTTTGACACTTGCGCTGAGGCGGGTTACATTCAACTAGAAAGTAGCCGCTAAAAAGATGTTGATAAAGCAGTCAACTTTGTTTAGCGTCGAGTTCTTTCTTACGTAGCACATGACATAACCTTTCTATTGCTTAAATTAATTCAGCTTAGAATGCTCTTTAAGAAAAGGTATGGTTATGAGGGTCCCTATGTGCAAACTGTTGCATTTATTTTTGGTCAAAGTTATCGCTTTTACATTAAATTACATAAGGATTGGAATTAGTATATTGTACCATAAACAAAAAACAGGGAGCGGCACTAAAGGGGCAATGTGTACATAAAATCACCATGTTACTGTGTAGTTTTATTGACTGTAATAAGTTTCAGGCATGACATGCGATAAATATCATGATTTTAATATGCATTACGATTTTTACCGCAAAAACCACTCTTTCAAGTAAAAAAAATAGAAAAACAGTAAGGAAACCCGTCTTGTGCATCTTGCACCACTCTAAATCATGCTAAAACCAAAAATGAACACGTTTTATACAATGTTTATCTCTATTGCATGAAAGTATGTAAACAAGTGCTAGTATTTTGACTGATGTCTATGAATTAAATAGAGAATTTGACTCAGGCACCCCATATAATCAAAGCAATGCAAACAACTTAAGACAGATTGCTTATCAGGCATCATTCTCAAATGCGTTTTCAAGCATTTCTACTTTGTGGATCGGTCTGAAAATTTGCATGCACATCAGAAATATGTTAATGATGATGTAGAATTGGTTTTTTTTTTGCGATATCAAAACTTTAAGTTGTCTTATAGGTCACAATACACTAAATAAATAAGAGATGTAGGGCTGTACTCTCTAAATAAATCAACAAGTTTAACTCGAAGACATGTATTAAGATTTAGACACTTGCTTTGATATTCTTTTTTGGAGATGTTGGAAGGGTAAGCATTGGTATGCACAAATAAGTCACTGATATGTTTTAAGATTGGAGACTACAGTGTGACACTTGCGCTGAGGCGGGTTACATTCAACTAGAAAGTAGCCGCTAAAAAGATGTTGATAAAGCAGTAAACTTTGTTTAGCGTCGAGTTCTTTCTTACATAACTCATGACATACCCTTTTTATTGCTTAAATTAATTCAGCTTAAAATGCTCTTTAAGAAAAGTTTGGTTATGATGGTCCCTATGTGCAAAATTTTGCATTTATTTTTGGTCAAAGTTATCGCTTTTACATTAAATTACATAAGGATTGGAATTAGTATATTGTACCATAAACAAAAAACAGGGAGCGGCACTAAAGGGGCAATGTGTACATAAAATCACCATGTTACTGTGTGGTTTTATTGACTGTAATAAGTTTCATGGAAATCATGCGATAAATATCATGATTTTAATATGCATTACGATTTTTACCGCGAAAACCTCTTTTTCAAGTAAAAAAAAAGAAAAACAGTAAGGAAACCCGCCTTGTGCATCTTGCAGCACACTAAATCATGCTAAAACCAAAAATGAACACGTTTTATACAATGTTTATCTCTATTGCACGAAAGTATGTAAACATATGCTAGTATTTTCACTGATGTCTATAAATTAAGTACACAATTTGACTCAGGCACCCGATATAATCAAAGCACTGAAAACAACTTAAGCCAGATTGCTTATCAGGCATCATTCTCAAATGCGTTTTCAAGCATTTCTACTTTGTGGATCGGTCTGAAATTTTGCATGCACATCAGAAATATGTAAATAATGATTTAGAATTGTTTTTTTTCGCGATATCAAAACTGTATGCTCTCTTATAGGTCACAATACACTAAATAAATAAGAGAGGTAGGGCTATGTTAATAATGATGTAGAATTGTTTCTTTTCGCGAATTTAAAATTTTAAGCTGTCTAATAGGTCACAATACACTAAATAAGAGATGTAGGGCTGTACTCTCTAAATAAATCAACAAGTTTAACTCGAAGACATGTATTAAGGTTTAGACACTTGCTTCGATATTCTTTGTTGGAGAAGTTGGAAGGGTAAGCATTGGTATGCACAAATAAGTCACTGATAAGTTTTAAGATTGGAGACTACAGTATGACACTTGCGCTGAGGCGGGTTACATTCAACTAGAAAGTAGCCGCTAAAAAGATGTTGATAAAGCAGTCAACTTTGTTTAGCGTCGAGTTCTTTCTTACATAACACACGACATACCCTTTCTATTGCTTAAATTAATTCAGCTTAAAATGCTCTTTAAGAACAGGTATGGTTATGAGGGCCCCTATGTGCAAAATGTTGCATTTATTTTTGGTCAAAGTTATCGCTTTTACAATAAATGACATAAGGATTGGATTTAGTATATTGTAACCTAAACACAAAATAGGGAGCGGCACTAAAGGGGCAATGTTTACATAAAATCCCCATGTTACTGTGTGGTTTTATTGACTCTAATAAGTTTCATGAAAAACATGCGATAAATATCATGATTTTAATTTGTATTACGATTTTTACCGCAAGAACCTCTTTTTCAAGTAAAAAAAAAAGAAAAACAGTAAGGAAACCCGTCTTGTGCATCTTGCAGCACACTAAATCATGCTAAAACCAAAAATGAACACGTTTTTATACAAGGTTTATCTCTATTGCATGAAAGTATGTAAACATATGCTAGTATTTTCACTGATGTCTATGAATTAAATACACAATTTGATTCAGGCACCCGATATAATCAAACAACTGAAAACAACTTAAGCCAGATTGCTTATCAGGCATCATTCTCAAATGCGTTTTCAAGCATTTCTAATTTGTGGATCGGTCTGAAATTTTGCCTGCACATCAGAAATATGTTAATAATGATGTGGATTTTTTTTTTTTTTCGCGATATCAGAACTTTAAGCTGTCTTATAGTTCACAATACACTAAATAAATACGAGATGTAGGGCCGTACTCTCTAAATAAATCAACAAGTTTAACTCGAAGACATGTATTAAGGTTTAGACACTTGCTTTGATATTCTTTTTTGGAGATGTTGGAAGGGTAAGCATTGGTATGCACAAATAAATCACTGACATGTTTTAAGATTGGAGACTACAGTGTGACACTTGCGCTGAGTCGGCTTACATTCAACTAGAAAGTAGCTGCTAAAAAGATGTTGATAAAGCAGTCAACTTTGTTTAGCGTCGTGTTCTTTCTTAAATAACTCATGACATACCTTTTTCATTGCTTAAATTAATTCAGCTTAGAATGCTCTTTAAGAAAAGGTATGGTTATGAGGGTCCCTATGTGCAAATGTTGCATTTATTTTTGGTAAAACTTATCGCTTTTACATTAAATTACATAAGGATTGGAATTAGTATACTGTACCATAAACACAAAACAGGGAGCGGCACTAAATGGGCAATGTTTACATAAAATCACCATGTTACTGTGTGGTTTTATTGGCTGTAATAAGTTTCATGACAAACATGCGATAAATATCATGATTTTAATTTGTATTACGATTTTTACCGCAAAAAGCTCTTTTTCAAGTAAAAAAAAAATTCTTTTTTGGAGATGTTGGTAGGGTAAGCATTGGTATGCACAAATAAGTCACTGACATGTTTTAAGGTTGGAGACTACAGTATGACACTTGTGCAGAGACGGGTTACATTCAACTAGAAAGTAGCCGCTAAAAAGATGCTGATAAAGCAGTCAACTTTGTTTAGCGTCGAGTTCTTTCTAACATAACACATGACATACCCTTTTTATTGCTTAAATCAATTCAGCTCAGAATGCCCTTTAATAAAAGGTATGGTTATGAGGGTCCGTATGTGCAAAATGTTGCATTTATTTTTGGTCAAAGTTTTCGCTTGTACATTAAATTACATAAGGATTGGATTTAGTATATTGTAGCCTAAACACAAAACAGGGAGCGGCACTAAATGGGCAATGTTCACATAAAATCACCATGTGACTGTGTGGTTTTATTGGCTGTAATAAGTTTCATGAAAAACATGCGATGAATATCATGATTTTAATTTGTATTACGATTTTTACCGCAAAAACCACTCTTTCAAGTAAAGAAAATAGAAAAACAGTAAGGAAACCCGTCTTGTGCATCTTCCACCACTCTAAATCATGCTAAAACCAAAAATGAACACGTTTTATACAATGTTTATCTCTATTGCATGAAAGTATGTAAACAAGTGCTAGTATTTTGACTGATGTCTATGAATTAAGTACACAATTTGTCTCAGGCACCCCATACAATCAAAGCAATGAAAACAACTTAAGCCAGATTGCTTATCGTGCAACATTCTCAAATGCGTTTTCAAGCATTTTCTAATTTGTGGATCGGTCTGAAATTTTGCATGCACATCAGAAATATGCAAATAATGATGTAGAGTTGTGTTTTTTTCGCGATATCAGAACTTTAAGCTGTCTTATAGTTCACAATACACTAAATAAATAAGAGATGTAGGGCTGTACTCTCTAAATAAATCAACAAGTTTAACTCAAAGACATGTATTAAGGTTTAGTCACTTGCTTTGATATTCTTTTTCGGAGAAGTTGTTAGGGTAAGCATTGGTATGCATAAATAAATCACTGACATGTTTTCAGATTGGAGACTACAGTATGACACACTTGCGCTGAGTCGGATTACATTCAACTAGAAAGTAGCCGCTAAAAAGATGTTGATAAAACAGTCAACGTTGTTTAGCGTCGAGTTCTTTCTTAAATAACTCATGACATACCTTTTTAATTGCTTAAATTAATTCAGCTTAGAATGCTCTTTAATAAAAAGGTATGGTTATGAGGGTCCCTATGTGCAAAATGTTGCATTTATTTTTGGTAAAAGTTATCGATTTTACATTAAATTACATAAGGATTGGAATTAGTATATTGTACCATAAACACAAAACAGGGAGCGGCACTAAAGGGGCAATGTGTACATAAAATCACCATGTTACTGTGTAGTTTTATTGACTGTAATAAGTTTCATGAAAAACATGCGATAAATATCATGATTTTAATATGCATTACGATTTTTACCGCGAAAACCGCTTTTTCAAGTAAAAAAGAAAAACAATAAGGAAGCCCGTCTTGTGCATCTTGCAGCACACTAAATCATGCTAAAACCAAAAATGAACACGTTTTATACAATGTTTATCTCTATTGCACGAAAGTATGTAAACATATGCTAGTATTTTCACTGATGTCTATGAATTAAATACACAATTTGATTCAGGCACCCGATATAATCAAAGCACTGGAAACAACTTAAGCCAGATTGCTTATCAGGCATCATTCTCAAATGCGTTTTCATGCATTTCTAATTTGTGGATCGGTCTGAAATTTTGCATGCACATCAGAAATATGTAAATAATGATTTAAAATTGGTTTTTTCGCGATATCAAAACTTTAAGCTCTCTTATAGGTCACAATACACTAAATAAATAAGAGAGGTAGGGCCGTACTCTCTAAATAAATCAACAAGTTTAACTCGAAGACATGTATTAAGGTTTAGACACTTGCTTTGATATTCTTTTTTGGAGATGTTGGTAGGGTAAGCATTGGTATGCACAAATAAATCACTGATATGTTTTAAGATTGGAGAGAACAGTATGACACTTGCGCTGAGACGGGTTTCATTCAACTAGAAAGTAGCCGCTAAAAAGATGTTGATAAAGCAGTCAACTTTGTTTAGCGTCGAGTTCTTTCTTACATAACACATGACATACCCTTTCTATGCTTAAATTAATTCAGCTTAGAATGCTCTTTAAGAAAAGGTATGGTTATGAGGGCCCCTATGTGCAAAATGTTGCATTTATTTTTGGTCAAAGTTATCGCTTTTACATTAAATTACATAAGGATTGGAATTAGTATATTGTAACCTAAACACAAAACAGGGAGCGGCACTAAAGGGGCAATGTTTACATAAAATCCCCATGTTACTGTGTGGTTTTATTGGCTGTAATAAGTTTCATGGAAAACATGCGATAAATATCATGATTTTAATTTGTATTACGATTTTTACCGCAAGAACCTCTTTTTCAAGTAAAAAAAAAAGAAAAACAGTAAGGAAACCCGTCTTGTGCATCTTGCAGCACACTAAATCATGCTAAAACCAAAAATGAACACGTTTTATACAATGTTTATCTCTATTGCATGAAAGTATGTAAACATATGCTAGTATTTTCACTGATGTCTATGAATTAAATACACAATTTGATTCAGGCACCCGATATAATCAAAGCACTGGAAACAACTTAAGCCAGATTGCTTATCAGGCATCATTCTCAGATGCGTTTTCAAGCATTTCTACTTTGTGGATCGGTCTGAAATTTTGCATGCACATCAGAAATATGTTATTAATGATGTAGAATTTTTTCGATTCGCGATATGAAAACTTTAAGCTGACTTATAGGTCACAATACACTAAATAAGAGATGTAGGGCTGTACTCTCTAAATAAATCAACAAGTTTAACTCGAAGACATGTATTAAGGTTTAGACACTTGCTTCGATATTCTTTTTTGGAGATGTTGGAAGGGTAAGCATTGGTATTCACAAATAAGTCACTGATATGTTTTAAAATTGGAGACTACAGTATGACACTTTTGCAGAGACGGGTTACATTCAACTAGAAAGTAGCCGCTAAAAATATGCTGATAAAGCAGTCAACTTTGTTTAGCGTCGAGTTCTTTCTAACATAACACATGACATACCCTTTTTATTGCTTAAATCAATTCAGCTTAGAATGCTCTTTAAGAAAAGGTATGGTTATGAGGGTCCCTATGTGCAAAATGTTGCATTTATTTTTGGTCAAATTTATCGCTTTTACATTAAATTACATAAGGATTGGAATAAGTATATTGTAACCTAAACACAAAACAGGGAGCGGCACTAAAGGGGAAATGTGTACATAAATCACCATGTTACGGTGTGGTTTTATTATCTGTAATAAGTTTCATGGAAAACATGCGATAAATATAATGATTTTAATATGCATTACGATTTTTACCGCGACAACCTCTTTTTCCAGTAAAAAAAAAAAGAAAAACAGTAAGGAAACCCGTCTTGTGCATCTTGCAGCACACTAAATCATGCTAAAACCAAAAATGAATACGTTTTATACAATGTTTATCTCTATTGCATGAAAGTATGTAAACATATGCTAGTATTTTCACTGATGTCTATGAATTAAATACACAATTTGATTCAGGCACCCGATATAATCAAAGCACTGGAAACAACTTAAGCCAGATTGCTTATTAGGCATCATTCTCAACTGCGTTTTCAAGCATTTCTACTTTGTTGATCGGTCTGAAATTTTGCATGCACATCAGAAATATGTTAATAATGATGTAGAATTGGTTTTTTCGCGACATCAAAACTTTAAGTTGTCTTATAGGTCACAATACACTAAATAAATAAGAGATGTAGGGCTGTACTCTCTAAATAAATCAACAAGTTTAACTAGAAGACAGGCATTAATGTTTAGACACTTACTTTGATATTCTTTTTTGGAGATGTTGGAAGGGTAAGCATTGGTATGCACAAATAAGTCACTGACATGTTTTAAGATTGGAGACAACAGTATGACACTTGCGCTGAGGCGGGTTACATTCAACTAGAAAGTAGCCGTTAAAAAGATGTTTATAAAGCAGTCAACTTTGTTTACGTCGAGTTCTTTCTTACATAACACGTGAAATACCCTTTGTATTGCTTGAATCAATTCAGCTTAGAATGCTCTTTAAGAAAAGGTGTGGCTATGAGGGTCCCTATGTGCAAAATGTTGCATTTATTTTGGTCAAAGTATTTACATTAAATTACATGAGGATTGGAATTAGTATATTGTAACCTAAAAGATAGGGACCCTATGGGGATTTAATTTACTGGTTTTCAACCTACTACTGATGAAAAGCGTCTACGCTATCATTCTAATATGCGTTTACCTAACACATTAGTCAAATGCTTATATTAGCTACTAAACACAAATTACAACTGAAAGAGCGTGTTTCAACCATAAGTTATATATCGTAAAATAATAAAATCCGAAATGACCATAAAAAGTTTGGATTTGAATCACTTACTGGTAATCAACCTCCGCGCAGAGAGTTAACTGGTTCCGAACATAGTTCTAATCAAATCCCTGCCGTCATTACAAACCACGTGATGATGATCGATTTAAATCTTCTAGAAATTATTTATGGTTTTAATCTGTTTCTTTTTCTGTGTTCATTATTTACTGCAAACGATA
Source organism: Congeria kusceri (assembly GCA_027627225.1). NCBI lineage: Eukaryota > Metazoa > Mollusca > Bivalvia > Myida > Dreissenidae > Congeria > Congeria kusceri. The sequence goes on from CM051030.1 coordinate 3,622,428, forward strand.
TATAAAGTCCAATTATGTAGAAAATTGCACTGAGTTGCATTAAATGAGTAAAAGTTACAAACACGTAATCCTTTCAGATCTGCAAGGATTTTACTTGTGATGGCAGTGGTTACCGTTAACCGATAGGGGAGGTAACCGCTGCGAGGAGTTTGACTGGTAATAGGTCAAATTACACCAAAACGGAAGTCACATCCTCAGGGTTACATGTCAGTTAGATAATAAACACATAGGGTTCAGTGTATAATGCACATGATTTTGTAAATACAGTTTAAATGATATGTTTTGGTATCAATTTAAAGGTATATATGTAAGAAATAAGAAAAAAAAAACAGTTTTAGGCACTTCTTCATCTTAAATGGTTCCCAGCTTCATAACTTTTGGCCCATGTATTCATGCACAAAATGGCAGCCCCATGCCTGTTAAAACCGGTGTGTTTATTCTAAGGTAAATATTTTGAGTTACAACGTATAGAAATTTTTGACATTCTGTTTTTTACAAAGGTTATGGCCTTATCTTTCCAACAATGTATGGTGATATATTGGGAAGTCGCTTGGTCATGGTGAAAATTGAGATCAAACATTGAATATTTTATATGTAACAATGAAGGAATTTATTTGCGCATGCGTAACTTTTAATAACACTGCGTGTATTTTGGAGCCCGTTTGTCATGGCGTTGTTCATTGCAAAGGTTACGTTTTACTAATACCGATATTTGCTATGTACAATCCCATAGGTGTTTTCTGATTGTATTGAAATAATAAATTAATATAAATATATTTATGAAGCATATGGGACAAATAATACTATGTCAGTGAAACCTTTAATAAATGTACATGAAACTCGAATAATGCTTTTGATTACAAAAGAAAAATCAGAAAAATCAGAGAGCTATTAACACACATTTTTATTGAAACGAGACATTTCATAAACGCCGGGGTCAGGGGTCAGTGTCCATTCTTCCCGTCCCTTCCGTTCCCTGCGAAAATCCCCCCGCGTCCCCCTCTTCCGCCTCGACCCCCGCCGGCGCCCCCTCCACCGCCTCCTCCCCCCGCTCCGAACAAACACCCGTCCTTGCCGTTCTGGCCGTTTTGGCCGTAACTCCCGCCTCTGCCGCCACTTCCGGCCCCTAGCCCACCACCTCCACCGCCTCCACCACCTCCTCCTCTGCCGTAGCCTCCACCACCGCCGCTGCCGCCGTTACCCATGACCTGAAAATAATGGGTTTTAGCAATATAACAAAATAAACTTTATATAAGAGGAACACGTCTGGAATATACAGTTTAGAAGATATTTGTTGATTTCGGTGTAAATTCATATTTCATTTCACGAGTGTTCATAGAAAATATCTTATTTTATAAAATCTATGATCACGAGTGAAATAAAATACGATCTTACACCGAAATCAACTAATTTTCTTGTTATTTTATGTTTTTGGCCAATAAATAAATAAAATTGCGCGAGATATGCTTTAACGTCACAAGTTCGTTAATTATAACGTCATAAATAATTTCAAAACTGTTGGCGCTAAATTATAATTTTGTTCAATTGTATAATATGTTTTATGAAACACATGCATGTACATACTGTACATGTATATACATTTGCCAAGGGCTGTAAACTACTACTTGTAGATCGATGCTACTTATGGAAAAAATAGTCCGTTTTATGTTTTATTTTTACTGCAGTGAAAATATAAAATCTCATATTTTCACTGCTCCAACAGTGAGAATATAAAATTTTATTTCAACAATGAAAATCGATATTTCACTGAAAAGCATATAATAAAACGTACCTCAATGAGGCATGAAAATCCAGAGATTGTGCGATGTTTAACCATAAATAAAACGACACGAAAACTTTATAGTTCATACCGCAAGAACACATACGCGGTACGTATTTGTATCAAATAGAAGCAAATGTGATGTAGTTTATTTGTCAATAACTCATGGGACAAATATTGTGTTATTTATTCTGCTATAAATCGTAAGTGGAGATTACATGAAAGCATCTTTTCAAATAATGCTGATTCTCCTTATTATAAAATAAATTAGGCGTTAAAACACCGATGGTTTGTGCATGTTTGAAAACCGTGTACAGATCATCCAAAACTTGGTGGTTTTTATCTCATTGCTACAAAATATTACACCGTTATGTATTAGGACATATACAACAATAAACAGGAATAACCGTCATCTATCATAAATACAGCTACAATTAGCAAATACAACTGGCTTGGTAAACCTTTTTATAACCTATTTGTAACTCTTTTAAAACATTCACTAATGTATAAACATGCGCATAAAATAAATACACACATGCTTTGTCTTACCTCTGTGCGAATTCAATAGTTCAAGAAGATAAAAAAAACACGTTTGTAACAAAAATGTGATTTAACGCGCAGGATTTGTGAAGATCTTCTCAACCGTCTCAACCTTCTTTACGCTAATTGAGAAAAAGAAAGCGAAAATCGGGAAGAACCGGGTCCTTTTTTCTCTAAGAACCGATTTATTTTTAATACATATACATGTGTGGTTCGTTTATACCGCGTGGCAAAATAATGCGTGGGATTCCCTGCGTCTAATATGATGTGCTAGTCATTTTGTGGAAACCCAGATTCTATTTATAGCGCAATTTCCAGTTAACGCCCCACTATAGGCCCTACATTACAGTAACCCAGTTATTCACCCAAGTCTAGAGTTTACATGTACTGTTTTCTGAAAATAACAAGGCGAAAATGCGTTGCTGAGACACATTATTTCTTGCAACACAGATGTTTGCGATGGGCAAACATATACGGGCACGTACTAAAATGAAAAACGTCGTGTTATTTCTTGAAGATGTTAATGTCAGTAATAACTAACTAACGTACGTGTATATAGACACACTGATTTGTCAAATTTAAGATGCACAATGTAGTTTTAGAAATTTTAATTGCCACTAACGAGGATTTCATTTTCACAAAGGATATTAATGGTCGCCGTAAAATAAACTCCCAAGAAACACTATTCAAACGAAAAAATTCACGGTATTATAGTTATCTTTGAAATACATTTAATTAGAGCTATAGTGTTGTATTAATATAACACAAATGTGTTTGTTTTCCGTCACTGTAGAACTATTCTCGTGAAATGTTATTTAAAAAAGTAGAAAGGCAAGGTATTAATGTATTCTAGTTTTCTTCGGGATAGTTACTGGTGCAGTGCCTAAATGCGCACACTTTTGCTGGTTTGTGGACGATTTCTCAGGATAATAGCAACAAACGAAAATAAAAAGTTAAACATAATAAGTTGGGTTTAATCTTAATCTTTGGTCAAGATCTTAGAAGGTATTGCTATCTTAAAGTAACATTTTGATGTGTTAAAAAAGACCTGTACTACGTATCAAAATACAGCTGGAGAGTACCTAAATCCGGACACTTAAAAAAAAAGTTTATTTAAAAACAAAAAAAAATAAAATAAGCATTCAGCTACAACTTGTTGATAATATGGACAACGCGTATGGGGCCCATATGGGTTTTGCAACCAGCATCCATATGGGTCCTATTTATGACCCATATGTGCTGCATAGAGGTTCTTTATGGGTCCCGTATTCAATGCCTATCGGTTCTACATGGCAGCATCTGTGTCTACACTAATGTATATATGGGCAGGTATTCACAAAGCATCTTAAGTAATTTCTTAAATATTTTCACTTAAATGGAAATTTTGAATGTATTATATTTCTTTACTTAATAACAGATGCATACGTTGTTGATATTCCTCAAATAACACTTTCATAATGATGCTATTTTAAAGTGTAACTAATTGCTAAACTGTTTCTTTATGGAATTATACAGTTGAGGAAATTTCCAAATTTAAGGATAAGGATAAAATGTAACTTAAGATGCTTTGTGAATACCGCCCATGGTCTTATTTTACGCTATATGGTAGGGATACTGCAACTGCTTTATGTATGGTTCCTTATTCTTGCATTTGAATGTTGTCTACGTGTATGAAATTCCTAGTTTCATTGCATAAAAACATATATTAATATAGTTACACTTGTAAAAACATACAAATCTAGCTGTAAATACAGTGTGCACTTATTGGTTGTGCTACGACACTTATTCGCACTTATTGGTTGAGCTATGACACTAACTGGCACTTATTGGTTGTGCTATGGCAGTTATTGGCACGTACTGGTTAAGCTATGACATTTATTGGCACTTATTGGTTGTGCTATGATACTCATTGGCACTTAATGATTGAGCTATGATAGTTATTGGACCTTATTGGTTGTGCTATGACACTTATTGGTTGTGCTATGACAGTTATTAGTTAAATTGTGACATGACACTTATTGGTTTAGCTATGACAGTTATTAGTTGTGACATATGACACTTATTGGTTCAGCTATGACAGTTATTAGTTGCGACATAAAACCTATTCGTTGAGACATGACATTTATAGGCACCTATAGGCACTTATTGGTTGTGACATGACATTTATTGGCACTTATTGGTTGTTACATGAGTGTTAATTATATTATCTGTAACAATATAAATGCTATCTTGGATGGTTTACAGTTTTGTCATTATTTTAACAGCATTCATCTACGTAAACAACAGGTAGCAGCATAACAACAATTTAAACAGAATGTGCATTTTGTCGTATCAACATCATGTCCATCCTCCCCGTCAACTCCGTCCTCACCACACGTCCCCTCGTCCCCCTTTTCCTCCTCGCCCCCCACCGGCGCCCCCTCCTCCTCCTCCTCCACCAGCGCCGAACCAACACCCGTCCTCTCCGTCCTGGCCGTCGTTGCCAAAACTCCCGCCACTGCCACCACTTCCGGCCCCAAGTCCACCGCCGCCGCCGCCCCCTTCTCCGCTGCCGTAGCCTCCACCACCGAAAACAATCAAAGCGGAAATCGGTACCGAACGTTTTATTTCTACTATTTTTCTCTAAGCAACCGGTTTATTTTTAATGCATACCTGTGCTTCATCTTTAACATGCTTATTCTTTGAGATGATAATATCGCCAGTCATTTGGTGGAATTCCAGACATAACTTACTGCGCAATGCCAAGTAACTACATAATTACTGTTAAACATGTGTTCACCCGCATGTGACTTTTTCTGAACATACAATGTCACCGTAATATACATGTACTTATCTTATTAGTTAGAGTTAGAGAGTGGATACATTCACACACATAATTATTTTATGTTAAAATATCCAATCATTTGTCACTGTTAAAATAAACTCATACAAAATGTGTTTACAGCTACATTGGAGACGGGTATGTTGTTGAACGTTCACACAAATATGTTTGGAATCTTAACTATTTCATCGTCTGTGTATCAGATAAGCACACATGTTCCATCTTCTCCATCTTCCCCATCCAAACCAAACAATCCCCCGCGACCCCCTCTTCCCCCTGTTCCTCCAAATCCGCCCCCGCCACCCCCTCCTCCACCAGACCCAAAAAGAAATCCATCCTCTCCGTCCTGGCCGTCTCTACCGAAACTGCCCCCACCGCCGCCACTTCCGGCCCAAAGTCACCCTCCGCCGCCTCCACCGCCGCCCCCTCCGAAACCATGCCCTCCACCGCCACCACCACCGCCTTCGGTAATATTACCCATGTACTGAAAATCATTAGAATTAACTTGAAATACCATGATTGTATTGAAGGTATACTGTGTACAGTTGCGCCAGCATTTAAATTATATTTTGTTTGCCATTGCCTATCTACTCGACGAAAACGTCCCGACTCAAAGTTTGTTTTCTTTGTTAAAGCAAACCCTTTTTTTAAATTCCGAATATTCTATTTTTTCATAGGGTTAGATAAAAGCTTGCTCTTCTTTCATTTCGGTCGTTTGCCATTGGGTTAATAAATGAACTGTATTCGCTAGACCCTTGCTTCTAATAGGCCATATCAAAAATGCAATTCTAATAATGTTTTAGACCCTTGCTTATAATAGGCCATATCAAAATGCAATTCTAATAATGTTTTATCAAACTTGCAAAAACAACGGGCTGTTTGCCAGCAAGCTCTCGTTATATCAACAGACACTTGATTATATTATCAAAAGCAATGCCTACCTACCCACCAAAACCTTGGGTAGGCAATGGCAAACAAACAATTATTTAAGGTTGGCCTTGGACATCTGTTATCTCGTCATAACGAGTTACGAAGTCGAAATTTCGAGTTATTAGGTTGAAATTATGAGACGTATACTTAGTAAGTCGTGAAAATGGGTTTCTAAGTTCATTTACGAGTAATTAAGTCGTACTTACGAGATACCAGAGTCATAATTAAGAGCTACAGTCGTAATTATGAGCTACAAAGAAGTAATTACGAGATAGCCATGTCGTAAGTATGAGCTACTAGGTAGTAATTAAGAAAAAGCTAAGTCGTTATTATGGACTACTAAGTAGTAATTACGAGATAGTTTAATCGTAATTATGAGTAACCAATCGTTAGTACGAGTTATTACGTCATGGCTACGAGAAGGTACAGTAGTAATGACGAGATAAATGTATCACCTGGCAATAAGCTGTCGAATGATCGCCCATTTACCTATTGAATTAGATTGCGATAATTGAATAGATTTTTGCTCGCAAAGAACATACATTTACACGATTCTGCACACTCACAATATCTTTGATTTCACTAACTTGCATAAATGGTCTGTTAACTTTTTTTCCTAGAGTAGGTATAATCCGTTCGTAATAAAATCACTTTAAAATACTGATCTGGTTTCCAACATTTTCAAAAATTATTTAATTGCCTTCATTTTGTAGTACATGTACATTGCATTTAAAAAATTAGGGTATTTAAAAAGTTTGGGAATCCCAGATTCTCTTTTAGCGCGTGATTATTAAGTTCTAAATTAAGCATCATTTGCAGCAGACTACTATAGTAGTTTCTTTTTAATCTATGGGTTTCGGTATCTTTGTATGACACGCCAATACCTACAAATCTTGACGATTGTCCCGAATTTTGCACCAATCAATACTTCCCCCAGGCGAGGGGGGAGGAGGGACGTGCAAATACCTGACTAAAAGTGGGAAATTGACTCGCCGAATGATTCCGGGTCCTTAGACCCTAAGAAATGAGTCAAATAAATCAAATTCCCCTCGGTCAGCCCGCCGCTCCACACACACACCCCCCCCCCCCCCCCCGCCTTGGGGACCAAAATATTGAGAGGTGCATTGCCACCCTGAAACAATATAGCCAACCAGTCGCTCTGGCCACTTCATATAATAATATACGTTAATTTATTAAATTGAGTTCGGTAATCAGACATTGATCTTAAAGAAAATAATACAACGTTTAACTGTTTTTTTCTAGCATATCAAGATGAGTGGGTTAGGTCTGCTTGTGGCACTATATCGTCCCTTGAAAGGCACTCTATCAGCCTTCTTTGCACGTGTGCTTATGACACCTTCTGGCTTTCAAAATGCGGTATTTTCGGCTCGTACTGAACATGTAAGTTTAACAGTAAATTATAGGATTGTATGAGCTTTCAAATTCTGAGATGTTATCGGGGAATGCTAACAGACTTTTCATTCCTAAATCTATGACAGTTTTATCAACATACCCACTCATGTAAAAGATTTTTTGAGAATACTTTAAAACGTCTTTCTGTTTCATATAAAGTAAGCTACATCTATTTATAGGTCCCATTTAAACGTACCTCAACGTACACAGTTGCAACGGACGTCCATTATTTGCTGAAAACTGTACATCTACTGACGACAATATTATGTTACTAGTATTTACCCCCGGGACTTTTGTTATAAACCATTGCCCGGACACACTGCTTAACATATCACAGCATTTATTAATTGGTATTTGTTGTAAATGTACAGTTATTCATGGTCAAAGTCATAAATAAACATTTGCTGTTCATGTATACATGTATTTATAGGTCCTGGGGTCCGTACCTAAACTCAGGAAATTGTGATAGAAACTGTACATTTACTGTAGGCCTACATGTGTACATCTATTTATAGGTCCCCGGGTCACGTACTTAATGTACGCAGTAACGGTGTATTTCCAACATTTGCTGAAAACAACTGTAGTTTTACTTTCACTGGGATTTTGGAAAACCAGAAAGAAAAAAAAAACACCGACGTAATACCATTGTTTTTGTTTGCAGCGATATATAAAGGAGTGTGAGCATCTTGCGCGCAGTAATCGACGCCATATTGGGGCCGAGAGGATCAATTTAGATTTTGTGACATTTAAACCAGGTACGTATCTGCCGTTTTTTTATGTTTCTTTTCAAAGCTTTCAAACTGTGTGTGCATGTATTGTTAGCATAATTTATTTACCAAAAATGTTATACATGTACTACCGTATATGTGGAACCCTACCTTATTCCTAATCTTACTTTTAGAGACATCTCGAAAGAATTTTTAATCATTGCTGCAATGTCCAGCTATTTATTTCTTACTGAAGTATCATTTGCAATAATGGTGTCCGTGTGGTCTTGTGCTGTGGGGGGATGGGGGGGGAGTACCTGGAGGAATACCCCACCTGTCCGGTATGGTCACCACCAACCGAACTCACACCCCAGGAAGTACCTGACCCCACGACTACGAAAGTTCAAATTCAAACTTAGCCTCAACTTAAACTGTTGACCAATGAGAATGCTCGTAACATTTGGTTTCTATTGGTTTAATATTTAAGATAAAGACTAAGATTGAGCTTAAGAATATTGATAGTCATGGGGCCTGAAATTAAGCCCAGGTCCCATGAGTCATGACTACGAACGTACTCAATCTTAAACTCAGTCTCAACTTAAAATAAGTTAAAATATTGACCAATGAAATCCGCTGCTACATATCGACTTCGTATTCCATTGGCTAATATATTTAAATCTAGACTTAAGCTTGAGATAGCGAACTTTCGGGTGTGCCAACAAAACATACAACTTAAACTTACTTATACAGTATTCAACATGGGACAAGGCGGAAGTGGTGGTACCGGCGGCGGCGGCGGTGGAGGCGGCGGCGGGATGTTCGGTGGTGGGTCCGGTGGTGGCGGTGGCAAAGGGGTGTGGCCGACGAATCAGCAGCGCCCGAAACTACTTTCGCTCGAGTCTGTTGCAGTCAGGGAGGAAGGCATTCCTATTCTAAGTATGAACATATTGAAAGTGTGCATGTAGGGTCTTACACCAGACACATAGGGGCATAATTACAAATACCGGTAACCAAATAAAGTTAATTAACATATATTTCTATTTAAAATGAAATAAATTTTCAGAACAAAACTTGCTGTAAAGCAAGAAACTCCAATACATGTATATTCGTTGACTCGACAGTTGTTTTACATTACACAACACTAATAAACTATGCATTTTTTTCGATATTGTAATGCTTCATTTGTCATTTTAAGGTTATTCTATCTCATTTCATTTCAAAAATAATTAAAAATCTTGTTTTGTTTCCGTTTTTCAGATTTTCCCATATCAACCGATGACGTCAACTGGCCTCCATAGCAACAGTATCATAGCGCATCATCACGTGGTCGTCTCGCTATCGTAGTCATGTTTACAACAGTGTGTGAATGGACTGTTGTTGTTTTTTTCTTTTCAAATACTAGAAATAAAATGCTGGTACGGTTATTGCATATAGTATGTTGTGCATACGAACGTATTTTCTGTAGTGTTTTGAATGAATATGTATGCATTGTATGATAGATCTATATGAAATTTTCATGTTATCATTATTTCGTCAGCATAAATAAAACTGAATTTTAAAATCATAGTTATGTGTCTGTGGTTAATGTATAGTTGCGTAATATTTTCATAATACACCAACCCGATCAAACTGAAATAAACAAATACGAAATTCGTGAACTTATGTGTATATTTACTTATAAAGTGACACACATATCAGTTATTACAGAAAAAGGCAGCAAGGGAGGTCATTCTTAAAAAATATCCAGATATTTCACTGTGTCAAGGGGGATTACTCTGGAAAATGTCCACATAATTAGTCAGTGTTTCATTGGGAATTTCTCTTCAAAGTATCCCGCTATCTGATTGCTCCAAGAGGAATTACTCCAGATATATAACAGTTACAAGGGTAATTACTGTTGATCATGTCAATATTTCTAAATTACTCTGCAAAAAATGTCCAGATGAATAATTGTTGCAAGGGACACTACTCTGCAAAAATCAAATGTATCTAAGTGCTGCAAGGGAAATTACTCTGCAAAATATTCAGATATCTTAGTATTTCATTTACGCTTTAAAATGTCCAGATATCTAAGTGTTGCAATGGACATTACTCTGGAAAATACCCAGATAGCTAAGTGTTGCAAGGGAAAACTGGAAAATGTCCACAAATTTAAGTGTTGTGCAACAAATTACTCTGGAAAATATCCAGATATCAAAGTGTTTCATGGGAAATTACTCTGTAAAGATATTTTACAGAGTAATTTACATATATACATATTGCAAGAGGAATTACTCTCCAAAGTTTTCAGACAACTAAGTGTTGCCTGGGAAATAACTCTTAAAAATGTCCAGATATTAAGGTGCTGCACAGGAAATAGCACTGTAAACATATCCAGATATACATGTGTATGTGTGTTTCAAGGCAAAATACTCTCAACAATGTCAGATATTTTAGTCTTCTAAGGGAAAATATCAATATATCATAGCACTGCAAAGAAAATTACTGCAAAATGTCCAAATATAAATGTTATGCAAAGGGGACTAATCTGCAAAATATCAGATATCCAAGAGTCGCAAGGGAAATTACTCTGGAACATACACAGATACCCTTACAGTCAACCTTTCTTACAACAATGGAATCCACTCACGCTACAAATAGCGTATCTAATACACATCATAATTAAACTATAATTTTAAGAACACAATGCATATGATTTCCACAAGACGAAGTTAATGTTAAATTATTTTCCATTAATCAAGTAAGGGAAATGTTTTATTCATTTCAATTAATCAAAGGATTATATTTTATCCAAGGACAACTGTTTACTTATTCTCAACTTATCGTATTCTACTTAATATTCAATGGAAAATGTTCAATTCTTTTCAATTAATAAGACATTTTCATTGTTTAAACGGAAAAAAATAAGTTATTAATATTTGATAAAATCTGTACATTGTAATAATGAAAACTTATCAAATATTTATGCATTGTATTGAAAGAACACTTCATTTCAACATATCGAAGTTAGAAACGTATTCCAGAAAAACTAATCAAAACATTCGTTTTCAGAGGAACATTTATTTACTAGATCATACACTGAATATAATATAATGATTATTAACAACAGACAGGTAAAATGGAACAACACAACTTCAACTAGAGCTTTGTCACAGGAGTGGCAGCGGGCCCCGAATGATAGCATGTTTGAAGGTGAGGAACCGTTTTTCTATTTTTAGTAACGGTGACCTTGACCTTGATCCCACCCACCCCCTAATTATGAAGGCAACCAACATGTAAATATCATATTATAATAGTTTAAATTCATACACAGAAGTTTAAATTTTCTAGAATTTACAGCTCCATTTACTTCTATTTACTTTATGTCTACATCAATAAGATCAATTTCATATTGCACAAACATTGAGAATATTAAGGAACATTAAATCACAGTGGGGACAGACAACGGACGACATACTTTGGTAACAATCGTATATAAGTAGGATAAAAAATCTCCAACACAATGTACCTATCAATCGATCAATATTTTCCCCCAAAAGGGGAGTGGCAGGCTGACCCAGGGCAAATTGACAACTTTTATTTTGTGGAGTATGATTCCCCACTCGGATACTCCTAATTAAGACATTAAAAGTAAATGTGGCGTGTTGTGGGAAAACTGGGCTTAATGCATGTGTGTAAAGAGTTGTCCCGGATCAGCCTGTACAGACCACACAGGCTGATCCGGCACGGCACTTTCCGCCTGCAGGGAATTTATGTTTTGAAGAGATTTCCTTGAAACAGAAAATACCATAAAAGCAAAAAGTGGCGTCCCAGATTAGCATCCTCAAATACAAGTTAATAGCATTGAATTTTTTTTAGTCCAAACAGCTAATTTAACCATTCTGAATCATTCTTTAAAAACATACATGAAATACTTACATGAATTTTCATTAATGAGAAAAAAAATACTACAACAACACCAGCTCTTGTTTAATCTAATCTTTAAATGCAAATGCATTATTACAAGCCTAACTAAAGACAGAAACAAGATTCTGTGTTTGATAAACACACATGCCCCCAGTTGGTGCTGGGTAGCCCATTTCTTAGTCCAAATTAGGTCAAGGTCAAAGTGAGGTTGGGTGATATGGGTGGATTGGGAACGGTCATAAGTAACAACTGTGTAAATATCTAAGTGTTGCAGTAAGCGGTGTTGGTGCTAGAGAAAACGGTAAAATCTAGTTAACCAAAAAATGGCACTTTTGAATTATTATAAGTCCAAATTAGGTCAAATTCAAGGTCAAAGTGAGGTTGGGTGACATGGGTGGATAGGGAATGGTCATAAGCAACAACTGTGTAAGTATCAAAGTGTTATAGTACGCGGTGTTGGTGCTAGACAAAACAGTAAAATCTACTTAACCTTGTCACGGACGGAAGGACGGACAGGACAATCACTATATGCCTCCTGCATCAAGATGCTGGGGGCATAAAAATAGGCCTCTGATGGCGCTCAAACCGATAACCTCAGGACCAAAAGTCTGTTATGCTTACCACTAGGCCAAAAGCGCTTGCATATCTGAGCTTGGATTTTTAACGCTATTTAAGTGATACATATGTTTTAAAACATATCGACGAAAAGCGTTGCAAACACTTTATGATATTTGCCATTTCAATCGATGTTCATTTATAAATGACACATCATTTTGAAATACCTCTTTGCCAGGAGTGTCAATTTGTTCCGTTATATAATTAAAATATATTTTCCTTTTTGGAATTGGTGCCAAAAAGTATGGAAATTGTCAATTGGCCAATTTGTGAATAGATCATTTTCAGACATTTCTTTACATTGTGTGGGAGGGAGTACAAAATCACAATAAAGTAATAACTATTTTTAAAGAGGCTATGTCTACATAAAGGGCCTCAGAAGGAAAATTGTGCCAACAATTATGAGTGTTACATTTAAATTGTCATGTCGCGAAGGTAAAAATAAAGAATTAAACAAGCGAAATGGCTTAATACATTCGGATATAGAACACAATCATGATGAAATTTATGAACAAGTAAAATTGGGCGTTTGTCTTTTACTCACATTTAATGACACCACAATTATCAGCACCATTGACCCTAGTTTACATGTGTCCATGCATGCTATGAACAGGTAGACGGCGATGGTTTAATCTATTATTATCATATGTACAGGTAGACGGCGATGGTTTAATCTATTATTATCATTTCATCTTACCAAAAACCTTATTTTCTGGCATTTGCATTCAGTTTTTTATCAAATATATTATAATATATTATTTATTTAATTAAGGCCCATTTGTATAATAAATAATATTGTATATATATCCCTACGATTACTTGGTCCGTCCCTATAATCGACCTATGGGAGTTTACAATGGGCAAGACCCAAGATGTCGGCAAGTTTAAAAATATACATTATTACATAATTATAGGCCCCATTATTTTGTTCATACATTTCTGATAATGTTAAAGATACAGTCCCTTTCCTTAGGTAACTAACATTGCAAGCAACAAATATTGGCCAAGAAAGCTGGGAATTTTGTAGACAGTCCCTTTAATTAGGTCAGCAACCATGAAAGAAACAAATATTGCCCATGGGTGTTGCTGAGAGATTTATTCCTTGATCTGAACGTTGATGCTCCAACCCAGAACCTGTCTGTCGAAGCCGCAGGAGAATAGATTACACAGCACATTGTCCTCGGCCCAGGCTACACTGCACACCATCTTTGTGTGGCCCTGCAATGGAGAGAGCTCTTGTTAATATTCAAGGGAAGTAATTAAGTAATAAGGCGTAAAAAAATATATGTAAGTTTCCGGTTAAATGCCCCCCAAAATTAGGGTAGGTCGGAAAGGATTAATTTTTTTAAATATCTTTTTTCTTCATTTGGTAAATGGTCAATGTTAAGATTCTAAAACTAAATGAATATTCAAAACATATCGGTAATACCCTTAAACATTGTTTTGAAGTGGATGCTATCAAAACAAAACACTTATATATCCAAAAACATTTAATTACTGAAAAAGATAAATAAAACAAAAAATATCTGACAAACTCAATAAAATAAAAAGTTTGGAGCATTTTTTTAGGGTAGGTTGGGTAACCTGAAACAAACATAAAAAATTGTACGCCATAAGAATAATTTAAAACTCGACATTTGTCCAAAGGACACAAGTGCCCCCACATTATGATGGCACAAAACCCTATGTAATTACTATACCCAGAAACACAAGTTCACATGCTGATGAATATGTCTACAAAGTTTCATCCCTCTAGCAGTTATACTTTTTGGTTACATGCTACACAAGTCCACAAATATCAAATTTTGATAAAAAAAGACCATAACTGCGCTGATCTATGACAAATCTGCACGAAAATGCCCAGGTACACAAGTTCACATGCTAATGAATATGTTTATAACATTTCAAAAATCTAGCAGTTATACTTTTTCAGTTATGCACGACACAAAATTCGAGGGACAGACAGGACGAAAGGACAATGTCATTTTTTGCTAAAAAAGGGCAAAAACTCCACTGATATCAGGAAAAACTTTACCAACATACCCAGGGGCACAAGTTCACATGCTGATTAATATGTCTATAAAGCTGTTATACTTTTTGAGTTAGACGTCACACAATGCTCAAAATTTCATTTTTAACTAAAAAAGGACCATAACTCTAATGATGTCAGAAAAAACTGCACCAAAATACCCAGGTTCACATGCTGATGAATATGTTTATAAAGTTTCATCACTCTAGCAGTTATACTTTGAGTTGTGGATGACACACAAATCCGACGGACGAATTTGACGGATGGACAGACAAGCGCAAATCTATATGCCCCCCCCCCTCCTCTCAAAGTGGGGGCATAACTAACGATTCAAACAGTGATTTCCCCTGCTACACATACTGATTTCAGTGAAATAAATCTAATATTCCCACTTTGTATATGGTTTTCAAAATACTGAACACATAGTTTTTCAAAAACTTTCAAAAATACTTAAATCAGTATTAAGACAGAAAACTTTCACCCATGCTATTAGAGTTCATGAGTTGGGTCACTGTTATATATATACATAGAGTTATACATAAAGTAAAATCTAAACTCGATGACTGTTTGAACTCAAACTTACAGTTCGGCTACTGCGTGGAAGGCGTCCAACTCTGTTGCCATTAATATCGAACAGTCGGATGTGTCGGTCGTCGAGCGGAATGGCGATCATGTTTTGTGACTGTGAGACACTGAGTCTGAAATGTCCAGAAAACATTAAAGGGGCATATCTACTTTGTTTCCCATAAATATAGACACACATTGAAACGAGACATGTTCCCATTTTGCCTGAATATATTTTTCTTGTAGCAATATGAGGTGCATCGTGGGAAAAGCCGTCTTACTGCATGTGTGTTAAGTGTCGTCCCACATTAGCCTGTGCAGTCTGCACAGGCTAATCCGGGATGGCACTTTCCGACTACAGCGAATTTATGTTTAGAAGACACTTCCTTGAAACATAAAATACCATAAAAGCGGAAAGTGTCGTCCCAGATTAGCCTGTGCGGACTGCCCGGTTTTCCTGCCCGGTTTTTCCACGCCACGCCACGCCACATATTTTATGGAAAATAATGATCACTGAGAGACTGGTTATCCTTCAGAGAAATAATGCATGAAGGAAAACTAGTTAACATTTCCATAAAATAAATGGTATAAGAATGGATTAAATTTTAGTTTATTGTTTACATTTTAAACAACATGAAAAGGAAAATAAACAGAATCAAATCTCACCTGTTTACCGATGAGTCAGTCCGGATGGTCGCTATGGGCGACCGCATGTTCTTCAAATCCCAAACCTTCACTGTGCGGTCATCACTACCGGAAACGACCTTCTCGTTGCCAGCAAATGCTGCTGTAGTTACTGGCCTAATTTAAAGAATACTATGTTTTTCTTAATGTTTATAATGAACATTGTATACACAAATCTTGACAGTAAAAAAAGTATGATTTTCAGATATACCGAGATTTATCAATGTTCAAATTGGTATCAATTTTTATAAATTAATTATTAATAAAGCTATTACGAACTGCTGCTTCTTCCTACTGCTGCTGCTGCTAGTAGCAATTATTACTAAAGCTTTGTCGCAGGATGATAGCATGTTTGAAGGTGAGGAACCGTTTTTCTATTTTTAGTAACGGTGACCTTGACCTGATCCCACCCACCCCCTATGCATCCCAAGCAATGTCTTGATAAGAGGTATCTATGTATGAAGTTGAATTACAATAGCTCAATTTGATCTCGAGTAATTGAGCGGAAACCGTTTTTCTATTTTTTGTAATGGTGACCTTGACAGTGACCCCATCCACCCCTTATGTAATCCCAAGCCAGGTCTCGATATATTGAAAATATTTCAATTCGTTCTCAA
Source organism: Congeria kusceri (assembly GCA_027627225.1). Taxonomy (NCBI): domain Eukaryota; kingdom Metazoa; phylum Mollusca; class Bivalvia; order Myida; family Dreissenidae; genus Congeria; species Congeria kusceri. The sequence goes on from CM051030.1 coordinate 3,639,034, forward strand.
GTTAGAGAGCTGAAACCAAAAGTTGACTCCGCCTGAAAATGAAAAATTAACAAAGGGCAATAACTCCAGAATTATGAAGTGCAGAGTAACGGTTCTTGTGCACTGCACTTCTCCTCAATGAGATCTATCCACCTATGAAGTTTCAAGTTAATACCTCTTATAGTCTAAGAGTTATGCTCCAGGCAAAAAACGAAGGATGAAAAATTAACAAAGGGCAATAACTCCAGAACCGTGATGTGCAGAGTAATGGTTCTTGTGCAGTGCACTTTTCCTGAATGAGATCTATCCACCCATGAAGTTTCAAATTAATAGCTGAAACGGTTTTGAAGTTATGAAAGAAAAACATGAAAAATGTGGAAGGACGGACGGACAGAGGGATGGACAGACAGGGTGATTACTATAGGGCACCCGCCAAAAAATTTGCAGGGCCCTAATAACTGTCCTCCACCTCCTAATCATCATCACAATTATTGTCATCATCATCATCATCGACATCGTCATCACCATCATTGTCATCGTCGTCCTCACCAACATCGACATCGTCATCATCATCATCAACATCATTGTCATCATCAACATCATAATCATCATCATAACTGACATCGTCATCATCATCAACATCATCATCGTCGTCATCATCAACATCATCATCATCATTATCAAAATGTGTCCATACATATCTACAGAAGGAAAAAGCACCTCATATTTAGGTCGTATTTTAAAATTCCTGAAGTGTGATACTCAAACCTGGAGAGACAAATAAATAAGGCAAAAAAAAAATATTGCTTGTTTCCCCTCCCACTACCCAAAATATTTTTTTGAACTTATTCAAAAATATTTTAATCATATGTATGAATTTTCAGCAGATGCTTTATGAGAAATCTAAAATTGTTAGTTTATTTAGACTGTCAAAACATCTTTTCTTTATCTATTCTAAACATGAAACACAGAAAATTCCTTGTCACAATGGAAAGCAAACTAAATTTTTGTCCTACCTACCTACACTTTCGAAGCATGGGTCGTGGGAGGGGAAACAAACAATATTATATATACAGCCTAAGATTGGGCTGGTATTCACAAAGCTCCTAAAGGAAATCTTAACTTATGTTGTACTTCAGTGAAAATTTCAGATAAAATTTTTTATGTGATATCTGTACAAAGACGGTTGCAATACTAAACATATAAGCAAAAATATTTACAACATTTTAATGTTAAAAGACCTATACATGAAACAGCCAGAGACTTAAGGAATTTTATTAATTTAGTTTAGTTCAAACATATTTATTTTAGCTCGATTGCATCGGTATTCTTAGGCTTACAGAGACACTCTCGAGTCCGAATCCTGGGAAGAACCAGTACTTGGTGTCTTTGGAAAGATCCTCAGAACGCTCTTTGATATGGATAGAACCCAGACCTCCCTGGCGGACAACAGATCCACTACACCATTACAACCTTCAATTTTTTTATGAAATTAAGAAATGTGGCGTGTCATGAGAAAACCAGTCTTAATGCATGTGCGTAAAGTGTCGTCCCGGATTAGCCTGTGCAGTCTGCACAGGCTAATCCGGGATGGCACTATCCCCCTACAGTGGATTTATGTTTAGAAGTGACCTCCTTGAAACAGAAAATACCATAAAAGCGGTAAGTGCCGTACTGGATTAGCCTGTGCAGACTGCACAGGCTAATCCGGGACAAAACTTTACGCACATGCATTAAGACCGGTTTTCTTATGACGCGCTACAAATGTACTTAAGTTTTCCCTTTGAGAATACGGGCCCAGGACTTACTGGGTGTGCCCCTGGAACACTACGACGGGCATGTTGGGATCCCTGAAGTCCCAGAGTCGGAAAGTCGTGTCCTTGGACGAGGTCACTACGAGGTCTTGACTCGGGTGTGCTCGAACGTCCGTCAGCTCCTGGTCGTGTCCTGCAAAACCATGAAAGCAAGACACTGATTGGCCCCCTTAAAGATTGTCAGAACATGACCTTCTACTTGTCGTCTCAGAAACTCGTGCATATTTTAAGATACCATTTTAAACAGACAGGACCAGACAAGCATTAAAGATGTGTAGCAGATATTAGGGGTGTCACAATATTAAAAATCCAAATTGCGATATTTGTTAATTTATCACGATATTTATTGCGATATATTGCGACCTGTGTATTTATGTATTTTATATGCTTAAGACTGATGAAATCATTATGAACAGCGCAATATTTTATAGGATGTTTTTTGGGGGGGTTTTTTCACCGATGTTGACGACAGGCGCAACATTAGCAACATATAAACAGCAGATAGAAAAGCAAAGCAATTATGAACAACACTCTCAAACCGACTGTCATGGCTGTTCACTGTATTTATTATATTACATACAAAGTCATTTTTTACATGTACAGGTACTCCAGTCATGGTGTATATTTGTTGTGTGGCTTTGTGCATAAACTATGTATGTATTTCACTCTTTATTTTAACTGGAAACAATGTATTAGGTTTAATGTATTATTAAGCATAAACATTTTAAGAGAAAACATGTATACCAAACAAAAATGGAATATTATTGGTCGCCAGTACATTCTATAATGGTCGCGCCTTTGACCTTCACCCCAACAAAACTATCAACTTTACAAAGTGATACTGGCTTTCAATTGTTTATCACTGACAAAAGCGTCTTTTAATGCATTCAAAAGTTTTAGTAAGTCAGGTAATAATAACAGGACAAAAACACAAAACTGTAAAAAGACCACTTAAATAATGCAATATATCGGTATGGACATTCATATTGAGATATTTTATTGCAGAATCAAATATTGCAATAAACCAATATACCATTATATTGTGACACCCCTAGCAGATATATATTGTGGTAATGCATTGGCTTCACTTCCCTGGGGTCGCAGGTTTGATCCGCCACAACACTCTAACCCACATTAATTAGTTAATTATCAAAATTTATTTCTTTATATATAAGGCAAAAAAAACAACACAGTTTCATCTCAAAAAACCTGTCAGAACGGTCAAGTTCCTTCCAGTTTCCGCGTCAAACAAGATGCCCGTTCTATCCCAGGATGCCGTGACAACCTGACCACCGAAGTTCAGCCAATCAGCAGCGATCACTACACTGTGGTGTCCGGTCAGCTCACGTAGAGGCATCCTCAGAGTGATGGGCTGGTCCTGGCCCTCTGGAATACAAACGAGCTGTAAGATTGTGGTGTCCGGTCAGCTCACGTAGAGGCATCCTCAGAGTGATGGGCTGGTCCTGGCCCTCTGGAATAAAAACGAGCTGTAAGATACCTGACAGGGGTCAGCTCACGTAGAGGCATCCTCAGAGTGATGGGCTGGTCCTGGCCCTCTGGATCAATCAAGGTCAAGGTCGATACTGGAGGGATGTGTGGATAATTTGCTCTCCAAAAAATACATTAAAATACATGTCTATAGTGATAAAAAAATAGTAATTTATAGTACAACATGTGTATAAAGATCTATTGAATGTAGGGAAAAAGTGAATTTATGGAATACTTATTTGATAAAATAACAGTTTGAAGAAGTGTATACAAAAGGTTTTTAAATTATTTGTGTGACACCTGAGTGACACCTGAGTGATTTCCATCAAACATCACCTTGAGAAAACCCCTAAACATCAGTGTGTACAAAGGATTATAGGATTATATGATTAACGGATTATAACTATTGAATAGTGGTTGAATAGTGGAATAGTGGTTGCCAATTATTTGCTAGAATACCTGAGGCAAGAACATAACTGTACTTGCACCATCTGAACAATGAGCAGCAATACAACAAATACTACAAAAAATCAGCCAAAACTTAGTTTCACGGGAGCAAAACCACAAACAAAGCCAGCTGTCAAAAAATATAGGCCAGATACAAGTGACAATAGCAATTCAAGCATGGAGGAATTAAATTCTATACATGTACAGCTTCAAGCTATGACTGAGGGCATTTCCAACTTAAGGGAAGATCTCAAAAACATGTTGCGAAAAGATGAAGTTGAATTGCTTATCACGAGCACAGTCACAAATCTAATGAAAAAACTTGAACAAAACATGAATCAACAGATAGAACAACTAATCAGCAAAAAAGTAAATGATCTGCAAGCCAAAATTGACAGTTTGGACTTTGACAACAAAAACCTAAAAGAGAAAATACAAAAACTTGAAAACAACAATGACACCAACAACAAATCACTACAAGAACAAATCGATAAAACTACTGAACTAAGCAAAACAGCACATAAAAAAGCTAACTATAACGAACAATATTCAAGAAAGAATAACATAAAAATCCTTAATGTACCAGAAAATAGAGAGGAAAATGAAAAATCACTGGCAAAAACTGTGACTGAAATCCTGAAGACCCACACAGAGGTTGACCTTCAGCCGATTGATATAGTGGCGATGCACCGTATCCCAACCAAGAGGGGGCAGATCCGCCCAGTACTCATCAAGCTGCTTAACAACAGTGCAAAATCTGCCATCATGCGGAAACGGTCTCCAATGAAGAGCAACGGATACAAGCTGATTGATGATGTCACAAAACCAAATCAGGGGCTTATCAACAGACTTTATCTGCACCCAAATATTGACAGTGCATGGTATTTCAATGGGGCAGTATATGGACAAACTATCGCAGATGAACGCATAAAATTTGACATATATGACAATGTGAACGAAGTTATCGAAAACTTCAGACAGAACAGAAGAAATGGCGTGAGCGGCCACTAGGAGGGATGGAGGGATGAACATTACAAACAAAAGTGGTATATTCCTAATTGTCTACTATTCATGACAGTATATTTAAACAAAAAAACTCATTTTGTGCTTAAAATGTATTACATGTTGAACTTGTTTTTTTATTTTTTTTATTTAATTTTTTTTTTGCAAATTGTAAATTATTGATAAAACCCTCAACCCATTTTCCTTAATTACCATAAAACTTTTGGAAAAAAGGTATTAATAAAACTTGTATAAAACCCTTATACCCATTTTCTTTAACTATCATAAAACTTTTGGGCAATAAAAAAAAAAAAAAAAATATCAATAATATTTTTATACATAATAAAAACAAAACAATTTTAGTCTAAATTGGTGCAAGCCACCAATTAATTATTCGACAGTATCGATCCCACATCCAAATGTAAATAAAGATAAAAACTATATAATTGGTTAAATGCTAAAAATGACTATAGTTTTTTTTGACTTCTATTTTTAGCATGCCCATATAGCCTTTATCTAACTATACCTAATGCAGATTAAAGTCCTTATCTACTTCCAAAACGGTGTTTAGAAATTAATCAACTGAATAAATAGAACAAATTATACATTTGTACACAGGTGAATGACTATAGTTTTTTTTGACTTCTATTTTTAGCATGCCCATATAGCCTTTATCTAATTATACCTAATGCAGATTAAAGTCCTTATCTACTTCCAAAACGGTGTTTAGAAATTAATCAACTGAATAAATAGAACAAATTATACGTTTGTACACAGGTGATACAATGGCTAGAAAAGATGGTTATATGTATTTCATTATTATTATAAGGCATACTGAAGTGTTTATCTTATAATGCAAAACTATCATTTTAATAATCTATTACAGGATGTAAGTCACCTACTGTTTATTGGAAATATATCACAAAATCAACACAGCCGTACAGTAAATTTACTTTTTTCATCTTAACTTAATGTGTAAAATAAGACACATTATGATTGTAGTATAAATTATTTTGCTGCTGTTCTACTATTATAGAAAATTAAACATCCGTACTATTTTTATTTGAACAAAATTTAACTACTCATACTACTTGTGTATGTTTATCTATATATGCTTTACAAGGTTTAAGCTGCATGCATGTGTATATGTTTTATTGAAACTGCTTTATTTTTACACTTCCTTTGTTAGGGGTAATAAAATAACTACACTACTAAATGATCTGCTTGTATACATATTTGTTAAGCTTAGATATGAATGTAATTGGTATTTGCAACACATGGAAGTTGATGTAAATGTTTTTACTATATCAAGATAATGTTGTTTCTTTATTTATAATTGTTAGTACATATGTATTTGTAATAAACGTGCGTAAAGGTTGCAGATTTAAGAAAATAAATATGTTTTGATAAGTTTAAGCTTTCCTTGCAAAATTATTGCGTATTGTGTTAATATTAAATTGATAAATATTTGAAAAGCATGCAGAAGAAACTGACTGTCACAATCTGTTTTCTTCAAGTATTTGTGTTGTTAGGCTACTTATTTTGTAAATCATGGAGATTAAAAAATTAAATAACCTACCTTTTGCTCATTTGCGGCTCATTATTACAATAATTTTGTGAAACCTATTACACGTATATTTGAGGACACATTCTTTTACAATATAAATCTAGATATTTATATATGAACAGAAATAGCTTGCAAATATTCAATACTAATTTACTTATGATCTAAGTTCATACGATACATTTGTAAGCAGTTTTTATATCTAAGAATAAGTGTTTTTGTCTCATCTCAGTATTTTATGTTATGTTCACCATCAGATGTGATTAGGTGATACACCACTAATGCAATAGTATGTAAGCTACCATATCTGTTGTGAAATCATGTATGTTGATGTATGTCAAACTCATTGTTTGATTGTAACCATATCTGTTGTAAAATCATGTATTTTGATGTATATAAAACTCATTGTTTGATTGAATCCACAATCATTCCACATACCTTGAACCTCCTTTTGTACATTGTGTTCTTGTTACATTGTATGTTTGTGTTTAATTTGCTGAATTACTTGCATCATAACATGCAGAATTTAAAAGATAGAAATGTTGTATATTTCCTACCAAAATATCTGTTTAACAATATATATGTAATGGCACATTTTTTCATCATACCGTTATTTAAATGGATAATCTAAAATTAATGTCATACAACTGTAGGGGTCTCAATAACAGTAAAAAACGAAGAGATGTCTTTGATTTTTTAAAATCAAAACAAGGACATATTTATTGTCTCCAAGACTGTCATTTTACTCCTGATATGAAAAATAAAATATACTCAGAATGGGACGGGGAATGTTATTTTAGTTTTGGGCTTTCAAATTCAAGAGGTGTTTGCATTTTGTTTAGAAAAAACTTACCAATCACATTAAATAAAATTGAAAATGACTCTCGTGGTAACTACTTATTATTGGATTTGACATATATGACAAACAGGTTTACCTTATGCACATTATACGGGCCTAATAAAGATACACCCATCTTTTTTACAGACCTCTTAAAAAAAATAATAGATTTTCAAAATGACGAATATATTATATGTGGAGACTTTAATTGTGTATTAGACGTTAACTTGGACTATCTAAATTATACATCCATTAATAATAATAAAAATGCAAGAAAAACACTGCAATCTATTATTAGAGATAATAATATCATTGATACTTTCAGATATCTAAACGACACTACCCAACAATATACATGGAGACGGTTAACACCATTACAGCAGGCTAGACTTGATTTTTTCCTTACTTCTAATAGTTTGTCTTCTAAAATTAGAAAATCTTCTATTGATTCATGTTATAAATCAGACCATTCAATTATTGACTTAGAACTAAGTTTTGAGGATATAGCACATGGTAAAGGACTCTGGAAATTCAACAATTCACTGTTAAAGGATATTGACTATTTAAACTGCATTAATACTTTGATAGAAAATGTTAAACAACAATATTGTATTCCCATCTACAACATAGAAAACATAGAAAACATTGACAACAACAACTTACAGTTTGTTATCAATGACCAGTTATTCCTGGAAACATTACTCATGGAAATTAGAGGAAAAACTATTTCATTCTCATCATATAAAGCTAAACTGAACAAAAACCATGAATCTAATTTAATTAAAAAAATTGATATACTTCAAAAATCATTAACTGTTACTAATTCAGAACAACTTCTTGACCTTCAAAATGAATTAGAAAATGTAAGGGAAAATAAACTTAAAGGGTCTCTTATTCGAGCTAGAGCTAAATGGATAGAAGATGGGGAAAAACCTTCTAAATATTTTTGCTCGCTTGAATCAAATCATTATACAAACAAGTCGATACCTTTTATTGAATTGGAAAATGGTGTAAAGTTGCAGGAGCAAAATGATATTCTAAATGAAGCTGTTTCATTCTATAAAACATTATACAAAAGAAATGACAACGAAATTGAATATGATATAAAATCAGATTTAGCTAATGTTAATATACCAAAATTAAATAAAGTTCAATCTGATTCATTAGAAGGACTGCTTAGTATCGAAGAAGTAACAATAACGCTTAAAAATATGAAACATGACAAAAGTCCTGGCTCTGATGGATTTACTGCTGAATTTTTTAAGGTATTTTGGAAGAAGTTAGGTCATTTCGTAGTAAGAAGTGTAAATTATGCATTTGTTACAAACTCCTTGTCTATAACACAAAAACATGGAATTATAACCTGCATTCCAAAAGACAACAAGCCGAGGTGTTATCTGAAAAATCTACGACCATTAACATTATTAAATGTTGTTTACAAATTAGCATCAGGTTCTATTGCAAATAGATTAAAAAAAGTACTCGATATTGTAATCTCTAAAGATCAAACTGGTTTCATTAAAGGCCGATTTATCGGTGAAAACACTAGACTACTTTACGATATTTTGAAATATGCTGAAGATAATAATTTACCTGGATTACTAATGACAATTGATTTCGAAAAAGCATTCGATACTTTGTCTTTTCAGTTTATAGAAACAACTATTAGTTTTTTTAATTTCGGACCAATGCTTCAAAAATGGATATCTATGTTCTTGCATAATACTATGGCCTCCATACAAATAAACGGATTCTTGTCAAACACTTTCTGTATAGAGAGGGGTTGTCGACAAGGAGACCCAATCAGCGCTTACATTTTTATTATATGTGCAGAAGTTCTTGCTATTAAAATAAGGGAAAGCAAAGAAATAAAAGGTATAACAATTAAAGACATAGAATATAAAATATCTCAATTTGCTGATGACACATCTTTATTTCTTGACCGATCTGAACCATCCCTTAATTATACGTTAGACATGCTTCATGAATTCTCAAGATACTCTGGACTAAACATAAACTATGAAAAAACTAACTTAATTTGGATCGGCTCTATGAAGTATAGTACTAGATCAATAAAAACTAAATACAAACTGAGATGGGGAGCAACTACTTTTAAAGTTCTTGGGATAGAGTTTGATATTAACTTAGAAAACATGGTAATGAAAAATTTTGAAAACAAAATCGAAAGTATTAAGAGTTCAATAAGTCATTGGAATCGTAGAAATATTACACCGCTGGGAAAGATAACTATTGTCAAATCACTGCTTTTACCTTTACTTAATCATTTATTTGTAACACTACCAACACCAGGAATAGACACCATGAAACAAATTAATCAACAATTTTATGACTTCATTTGGGCAGGACCAAGCAAAATAAAAGCTACTGTAATTGTTAAGGAATATAACGAAGGTGGGTTAAATATGATAGATATATGTTCGTTTGAAAAATACATGAAAATAATTTGGTTGAAGAGATTAGTGTCAGGCGATGGAAATTGTTATTCATTTGTTAAATCGTTTATAGATTTTAAAACACTTTTTAACACTGGTAAAATGTATGCCGAGAAAATATGCCTACAATTGAAAAATAAATTTTGGCTCGATGTCCTGAAAAACTATATATTGTATATTGAAAAGCTGCCAATAATAAATAGTGATGATATTCTGGATATGCCTCTATTTTATAATCATAATTTTAAAATAAACAATATTCACATTTATATTAAAAGTCTCTATGAAAGAGGTATTCGTTTTGTTAGAGATATTATGATAGAAAGAGATTGTTTTATTCCTAAAGAAGTTTTGGATTTACATGTCGGAACAAATGTAAATTTCCTATTGTACCATGGATTAATTAACATAATAAGCAAATATATTGAAAATTGTGAAGATTTGCCAAATTTTTACAATAAAACTCAGGGACCTATATTACCAACTTACATAAAGAAAATAGTAACTAGCCCTAAAGAAGAAAAACATATTTATAAAATATTAATCCAAAACAGTGACATTCCAACTAGTGAAACAAAATGGAATTCAGAATTTTTTAATATTGACTGGAAAAACGTACATACACTTGTATTCAATTTAACTAAGGATACATATATCAGATGGTTCCAATGTAGAATAGTACACAGAATATTGGGAACAAAATCACTTATGTTCAAGATGAAAATTGCTGCTGACAATCTATGTACATTCTGTAACAATGAAGTAGAAAACATTACGCACTTGTTCTGGTACTGTCCATATACCCAAGAAATTGTTAATTTTGCTGTCGAGATTATTCATAGAAGTCGACCAAGCTTACATGTTCAGTTGACATGTCAGGAATTAATACTTGGAATTACAAATTCAAAAATGAATGATTTAAACATTGTATGCCTTGAAATTAAACGGTATATCTTTCATTGCCAGAGGAAAAACAGAAGTCCATCTAAATATGGACTTGTAAATAGTATGAAGCAAACGTTTGAAATATATAAAACTACAATAAAAACAGATGAAGAACTGAGAAACTGGTCCCTTGTCAAAACATTTACAGACATCTCTTATAACGACATAATACTTTATAACACATAATAAATATTGTTTACCACACCAGTATTTTGTAAAATCTGCATTATCAGTGTATTATACCCAATGCAACTCAGCACTTAGGTTATTTTTCTTACGTGCAATATTGTATAGATAGAAGACATACATGATTACATATAAAACTGTATATAGTATGCATGTACAAGTTAGTATTTTTGCAAAATGTTTTGAAATACAAAACTGCAAGTATTGTATATATTGTATATGAATGTATGTTTTGTATGTAGTATGTTTACAATTGTATTTATATACAACCATACGGTACATGTACATACATGAACTACTCTGTCAATAACATGCATGTATGTAATATTATATGGTGAAAATAAAATTTTGCACGAAAAGAAAAAAAAAAAAAAAAAAAAAAAAAAAAACAAGCTGTAAGATTGTGGTGTCCGGTCAGCTCACGTAGAGGCATCCTCAGAGTGATGGGCTGGTCCTGGCCCTCTGGAATAAAAACAAGCTGTAAGATAACTGACAGGGGTCAGCTCACGTAGAGGCATCCTCAGAGTGATGGGCTGGTCCTGGCCCTCTGGAATACAAACAAGCTGTAAGATACCTGACAGGGGTCAGCTCACGTAGAGGCATCCTCAGAGTGATGGGCTGGTCCTGGCCCTCTGGAATAAAAACAAGCTGTAAGATAACTGACAGGGGTCAGCTCACGTAGAGGCATCCTCAGAGTGATGGGCTGGTCATGGCCCTCTGGAATAAAAACAAGCTGTAAGATACCTGACAGGGGTCAGCTCACGTAGAGGCATCCTCAGAGTGATGGGCTGGTCCTGGCCCTCTGGAATAAAAACAAGCTGTAAGATAACTGACAGGGGTCAGCTCACGTAGAGGCATCCTCAGAGTGATGGGCTGGTCCTGGCCCTCTGGAATAAAAACAAGCTGTAAGATAACTGACAGGGGTCTGCTCACGTAGAGGCATCCTCAGAGTGATGGGCTGGTCCTGGCCCTCTGGAATAAAAACAAGCTGTAAAGATAACTGACAGGGGTCAGCTCACGTAGAGGCATCCTCAGAGTGATGGGCTGGTCCTGGCCCTCTGGAATAAAAACAAGCTGTAAGATAACTGACAGGGGTCAGCTCACGTAGAGGCATCCTCAGAGTGATGGGCTGGTCCTGGCCCTCTGGAATAAAAACAAGCTGTAAGATAACTGACAGGGGTCAGCTCACGTAGAGGCATCCTCAGAGTGGTGGGCTGGTCCTGGCCCTCTGGAATAAAAACGAGCTGTAAGATAACTGACAGGGGTTGTATGTAAGAATGAATCAAGTTCAAAACTGTACAAGTTCTAACTTTATTTATCGGCGGAATACTTTGTTTTTGGTGTGGATTTTTTGCCGTTTTAACAGTATTTCAGTCGTATCACGGCGGTCAGTAAAGCTGCTCACACTTTTCCTGGCCAACCTTAGCCGATCTAAGCGGGTTACCAGAACTAAGTGCACATACTTATGCCAGTCACTGACAACTGCCCTATTTGAATAAGAGGTCGGGGGGGGGGGGGGAATGGCCATAGAAATAATTCCATGACCAATCCACACACAAGTTATGTGGCCAGACTGGGGAGTGAACTCACAAACCCCAGATTGACAGTCCAGCGCTCTACCAACTGAGCTAGCCAGGGTATACAGTTTAACAAGAAAAACATTAGCCATGAATAGCTATTGACCGAAAAGGCAAAATCTAAAACTGTCTTATTTGTCTGTTTTTGACAATAGCCAATTTCCACTTGTCCGTACAGTAATTAATTAGTAAACACTGGCAAAGTTTAACTTGTCCATACATGCTCTGGGACAAGATGGGCATCACCTACAACTGATTTTGCCATCCCTGAAAAATTACAACAAATATCTTAATACTTCTCACATTTCAGTCAGTTGATTTTTGTGCCATGCATTTTCCAATTATGATAAAGTGCCAGTTGTTTGAATTTAAGATTGGACATTTACCCCCACCCCATCTCCATAATATTATGCTGTCCCATTAAGTTTTGGTGGTTGATCATTTTAACGTTAAACAAGAACTGTCTCAGGACAGCGCGCTGAACTATTCTTACCTCTTTGTTAGAGTTATGCCCCTTGATCAGTGACCTTACATAATGTCCCTGACGATGTGTGTAAAATGACTTTCACACCAACTTTAACCTGAATATTTCTAAGTACAAAAGGGGGCTAATTCTGCTAAAATGCAGGTCACAGTTATGGGCCTTGGCAACTGACCTTATATAATGACCCTGAAGACATGTGTGAAGTTTCAATTGAATATCTGAGGTAGATATAGAGGTATGAACTTGTTGCATGCAAACCTTTACCAGAGCATTACAACTGCCCACAAACTGGTGAGGAGAAATAGCTCAGACTATTTGGTGAGCTAAAATGATGGGAGAACATAAGATTCTACATTTAAATACCAACCCAGTTTCATTGGGTACCATGAGAGCCACTAAGCCCCATTTGCATAACGTGTCATATGGCACTCATGACCAAAAAATCTGGACCACTTGGACCTCATGTATATCAAAATATGGCCCACTGGGCCCTCATCTATACACAATCTGGGCCACTGGGCCCTCATGTACACACAATCTGGGCCACTGGGCCCTCATCTATACACAATCTGGGCCACTGGGCCCTCATGTATACACAATCTGGGCCACTGGGCCCTCATGTATACACAATCTGGGCCACTGGGCCCTCATGTATACACAATCTGGGCCACTGGGCCCTCATGTATACACAATCTGGGCCACTGGGCCCTCATGTATACACAATCTGGGCCACTGGGCCCTCATGTACACACAATCTGGGCCCTCATATGTCACAATCTGGTCCACTGGGCCCTCATCTATACACAATCTGGGCCACTGGGCCCTCATGTACACACAATCTGGGCCACTGGGCCCTCATGTATACACAATCTGGGCCACTGGGCCCTCATGTACAAACCTTCATTGGTCTCACACTGGTCTGACATGTCGAGATCGTCGTCTGATGACTGTGCCTTCTGAAACATAAATGATCAAGAGTAGGGTTGGATATCGTTCACCACGAACCAGTTCGATACAGATACTGATATAACGAAACGATACTATATTTTTAATGATACCGATCCTGATACTTCTTCTGATAAAAAATTTAATAATGGTTGGAAAAAAGTTGTACATGTAATATATTTATTTATTCCGAAAACTTGCATTAAATGAAGACATGTCAGTTTTGACAGTAATATAAGTGAAAACTGTAATACACAAATTCCATCAACATGCCTACCATTTTACAACCATGCCTGAATAATGCAATCAAAATGCTACAGGTCACACGTCATATTTAGTTCACATTGAACATATTTTCACTATACGACTAACAGTTAAACATTGACCAATATTTACAATCTGTTTGGCGTTTTTTTTAAGTATTTAGTATATGAATAGAGGTTAGTCACTGATTAAATTGTAAATTAATCGAATAAATGGTGTTCCAGAATTGGGTATTTATGCAAATATGGCAGGGTTGCATTAAGCGAAGTTTGGGAGTAATTTACTCCCAGTTTTTGTCACAGGACTTCCAAAATTGCAGCCATGGAAATTCCATCATGTAAGGATGAACAAGTAAGAATAACAAGAGGGCCATGATGGCCCAAAGCACTCACCTTTGAACTGGTAGAGATGAAGACCTTACTGTTGTGACAAGTTTGATAATTAAGGTATCTGAACAATACACAATGGGGGTAGGATCAATTTTGATTTAAAACATTGGTAAGTGCAATGGGCTAACTAAAGTATGAGTTGGGTAGTGGATGTGCGTTGTTTTGCTAATGGTTCTCAAATCATTTTTTCCATATTCTTTCCTGACCCTTTTTCATTAAGTCATTGACAATTCTGGAAAATGCACAAAAGTAGATTTTGATGTCTTTTTCACAAACAGTTTTGGAAAACTAGTTGCAATGCGATAAATGTGATGGCTGTGCTATAAGGTAAAGCTTTGCTTTTTCTTTGATAATTTTCTTTCCAATGATGATAAATGATGTCAATGCAGGCTCTGAAGACATCAAAGTTGCATGTACAAATAACTGCATGCAAGTCTTGCAACTGTTGGAAATCAAATTTTATCAATCAATTTTTATGGTCATACACAAACTGTGTAAGTCTGGTCAACATTGAATCAAAAATCATGTGTGCAAGCCAATCATTGATAACTTGTTGATGTTTTTTTCCAAACACAAGGGGCAATAACTCTTGTGTTTCTGGCCCGGTCATGCTTATATTCTACTTCACCTGTAGTCTTACGTTCATAGACAAACTGTACACGAATGGTGAAGATTGGATGAACAAGAGCTGTGAGAGGACAGCGCGCTCGACTATTCGAAGTATTTCTGTTGGTACATATTTTGGATAGTGGAAGGGGCATAAATTTGTTAATACAAAACTTTTAAGTGAAGCCTTGTATAGTTTATGAATTTTTGGAACAATAACTTTCACCACAAAGTCTATGTAAAAAGTTGGCTAACTCTGTCAAAATACAAAACAGAGTAATGGGTAATGATGCCCCTGATACTAGAGTTGATGACAAAGGTTAGTTCCAAGTTTCAAGTGAATATCTTATGTAGTTTTGTAGTTGCAAAACGTTTGAATATAAACTTTAACCAGAAAATCTATGTGAAAAGGGGGCATAACTCTGTCAAAATACAAAACATAGTTATGGGTAATGTTGCCCCTAATACTAGAGTTGATGACAAAGGTTAGTTCCAAGTTTCAAGTGAATAACTTATGTAGTTTTGAAGTTAAAAAACTTTTGCATATAAACTCCAACCAGAAAATCTATGTGAAAAGGGGCATAACTCTGTCAAAATACAAAATAGTTATGGGGAATGTTCATCCTGATACTGGAGTTGATGATAAAGGTATATTCCAAGTTTCAAGTGAATAGCTTTTGTAGTATTGAAGTTACAAAACTTTTGAATATAAACTTTAACCAGAAAATCTATGTGAAAAAGGGGCATAACTCTGTCAAAATACAAAACAAAGTTATAGGGAATGTTGCCCTTGATACTGAAGTTGATGACAAAGGTTAGTTCCAAGTTTCAAGTGAATAACTTATGTAGTTTTTAAGTTACAAAACTTTTGAATATATACTTTAACCAGAAAATCTAAGTGAAAAGGGGCATAACTCTGTCAAAATACAAAACACAGTTATGGGGAATGTTGCCCCTGACACTGGAGTCGATGAAAAAGGTATATTCCAAGTTTCAAGTGAATAACTTATGTAGTTTTGAAGTTACAAGACTTTTGAATAAAAAATTTAACCAAATTCAGACACATTTTTGTATAGTTTTTTAATAAACA
Organism: Congeria kusceri; assembly: GCA_027627225.1. NCBI lineage: Eukaryota > Metazoa > Mollusca > Bivalvia > Myida > Dreissenidae > Congeria > Congeria kusceri. The sequence goes on from CM051030.1 coordinate 3,655,105, forward strand.
AAGGGAAATAACTCTGGAGTTTGACAAACAATCTGGCCCATTTTTGACGTATGCTGAGATCTGATGGTTAAGAACAAACTGTGAAAGTTTGGTTAAGATTAGATGGAAAATCTAGTCTATATGTTGGAAAAGGGCACTTTTGCACTTTTTTTGCATGAAAAAGGGGCAATAACTCTGGTGTTACTGGTGTGATCTGACCCAATAACAATCCCATCCGAGATTTCATGGTCTTACATAAACTGTGCATGTTAGGTCAAGATTGAATAAAAAAAGTAGTCTTCATCGCGATAACAGTCCAAATTGTTGACGGCATGTTGACGACGGACGATAGACGACAGACGCTGGAGAGGTCCCCTATACCAATAGCTCACCGAGCACTTCGTGCTCAGGTGAGCTAAAAATAAACTTATTTATCTAAATGTATACCTCTTTCACTGAATAAATTGGCATACAAACACTTGATGAAAAAGGACTGACCTTAAAAAAAACTTAATTTTATACTTTGTTTCATTTCTGAAATGCTCTGGTCTTATGTAGCGCAATACTGTCAAAACTTTTAAGGAAAACTTCCAAAATCACAGGCCAGGAAGTTCAAACTTATAGTTTTCAAAAGTTAATGAAAGCCCCATATGGCCTTATCTGTTGGTTTGTACCCGGGTCCAAAATTACTACCCGTTCAGTCCCTACTTACTATGACATCCAGATATGGCACAGTGATCTGGCAGCACCAGATATGTGCCGTGCCTTAGGGTGGTTAATAAAATTCCTAAGTACAAATCCCTGATGTTTCCCAGATGTGTAGCTGACCAGGGCCCAGTTGGTCAAAACTTTAACGGACAATTAAGCTAACAGCCGTTAACTTTGGGATGAAGTTTTTTATGTAAATTAAAAGTTAAAATTTAAAAAACTGCATTTATTTTAAATAAATTGATATGCTCAAATAATTGTCACATGCGAGTTGCTTGTAATGTTAGTTTTATTTAAATCTAAAGTTAACAGGCCATTAGCTTAATTGGCCGTTAAAGTTTTGAGCAAGTTCACCAAAAATATAGGACTTTTTGTCATTTTTTGGAGAAATTATAGGAATTTTATAGTAAAATCACTTCATTATAAGAATGATATGGGATCATATTCTAGCCTGTAAGTCATACACTTTGTGTTTTAATGAACAAAACATTTGCAAAATATATTCATGGTAATCAATTTGCAACTGAGACATGCATGGCATGACCTAACAATAATTAGAGTATTTAAGTTTGATGCGAGCAAAGCGAGCAAGAAAACAATCAACATATAGGTTCACAATATACTTTTCACGACCAATAACAGACGCGTGTATGACCAAATCTATCAAAGATAAAGAACAATTTTTTAAATATAGGAAAATATAGGTTTTTCAAAATATAGGATTTCTTACCAAAATATAGGAAAATATAGGAATATAGATATTGGTTGACAGCCTGATTTATAGTGCAAAGTGGTGACAGTGTACATAATATATTACCACCATTCTCCCTTTTTACTATGGAAAAAAATTTCTACACAACTTTGATAATTTAATTGTTTTATTTTCAAATTATTTATAAAATTCAAGATTTTACTTTTTCACTTTAATTTAGTTTGATCACTTTAGGTAAAATTTCCAGAATTTTCCCTGATTGTTTCAACATATTCAAATTCAATGATTTTTCCATACAGAAATTTGTTTCACACCTTCTACCTGTTTTTCATAGTCAAGCGCCACCTTGAAGGAACTACAAAAACAATAAAACAACATAAAATGATTTACTATGACATCCAGTGATGGTACGGTGACCTGTGGAGACCAGATATGTGCAGTGCCTTCGCCGGAAGTTGTCACAACGCGGTCCTTGACCGGGTTGAAGCGTATGGCGTTCACAGATCCCTGGTGACCTAGATACTGGAGCAGGCAGGTACCGGTCTCTACATTCCATATCCGGGCAGAGTGGTCTGCATGGGGAAAACAAAAACAGATAACATAACAATAACTTCAAAATCTGAGCTTAATATAATGAAGTTAAGCTGTATTCAAGTAATATATCGACAGTTATACAGGTCAGGATATCGAAGTTCAGCTGTATTCAAGTAATATATTGACAGTTATACAGGTCAGGATATCGAAGCTCAGCTGTATATTCAAGTAATATATCGACAGTTATACAGGTCAGGATATCAAAACTCAGCTGTATTCAAGTAATATATTGACAGTTGTACAGGTCAGAAAAACGAAGCTCTGCTGTATTCAAGTAATATATTGACAGTTATACAGGTCAGAAAAACGAAGCTCAGCTGTATTCAAGTAATATATTGACAGTTATACAGGTCAGGATATCAAAGCTCAGCTGTATTCAAGTAATATATTGACAGTTATACAGATCAGGATATCGTAACTCAGCTGTTTTCAAGTAATATATTGACAGTTGTACAGGTCAGAAAAATGGAGCTCAGCTGTATTCAAGTAATATATTGACAGTTATACAGGTCAGGAAAATGAAGCTCAGCTGTATTCAAGTAATATATTGACAGTTATACAGGTCAGGATATAGAAGCTCAGCTGTATTCAAGTAATATATTGACAGTTATACAGGTCAGGAAAACGAAGCTCAGCTGTATTCAAGTAATATATTGACAGTTATACAGGTCAGGAAAACGAAGCTCAGCTGTATTCAAGTAATATATTGACAGTTATACAGGTCAGGAAAACGAAGCTCAGCTGTATTCAAGTAATATATTGACAGTTATACAGGTCAGGAAAACGAAGCTCAGCTGTATTCAAGTAATATATTGACAGTTATACAGGTCAGGAAAACGAAGCTCAGCTGTATTCAAGTAATATATTGACAGTTATACAGGTCAGGAAAACGAAGCTCTGCTGTATTCAAGTAATATATTGACAGTTATACAGGTCAGGAAAACGAAGCTCAGCTGTATTCAAGTAATATATTGACAGTTATACAGGTCAGGAAAACGAAGCTCTGCTGTATTCAAGTAATATATTGACAGTTATACAGGTCAGGAAAACGAAGCTCTGCTGTATTCAAGTAATATATTGACAGTTATACAGGTCAGGAAAACGAAGCTCAGCTGTATTCAAGTAATATATTGACAGTTATACAGGTCAGGAAAACGAAGCTCTGCTGTATTCAAGTAATATATTGACAGTTATACAGGTCAGGAAAACGAAGCTCAGCTGTATTCAAGTAATATATTGACAGTTATACAGGTCAGGAAAACGAAGCTCTGCTGTATTCAAGTAATATATTGACAGTTATACAGGTCAGGAAAACGAAGCTCAGCTGTATTCAAGTAATATATTGACAGTTATACAGGTCAGGAAAATGAAGCTCTGCTGTATTCAAGTAATATATTGACAGTTATACAGGTCAGGAAAACGAAGCTCAGCTGTATTCAAGTAATATATTGACAGTTATACAGGTCAGGAAAACGAAGCTCTGCTGTATTCAAGTAATATATTGACAGTTATACAGGTCAGGAAAACGAAGCTCAGCTGTATTCAAGTAATATATTGACAGTTATACAGGTCAGGAAAACGAAGCTCTCAGGTCAGGAAAATGAAGCTCAGCTGTATTCAAGTAATATATTGACAGTTATACAGGTCAGGAAAACGAAGCTCTGCTGTATTCAAGTAATATATTGACAGTTATACAGGTCAGGAAAACGAAGCTCAGCTGTATTCAAGTAATATATTGACAGTAATACAGGTCAGGAAAACGAAGCTCTGCTGTATTCAAGTAATATATTGACAGTTATACAGGTCAGGAAAATGAAGCTCAGCTGTATTCAAGTAATATATTGACAGTTATACAGGTCAGGAAAACGAAGCTCAGCTGTATTCAAGTAATATATTGACAGTTATACAGGTCAGGAAAACGAAGCTCAGCTGTATTCAAGTAATATATTGACAGTTATACAGGTCAGGAAAATGAAGCTCAGCTGTATTCAAGTAATATATTGACAGTTGTACAGGTCAGGAAAACGAAGCTCAGCTGTATTCAAGTAATATATTGACAGTTATACCATCATAATAGCTATACATAATTTACCAGCAGATGCTAGCTATATAATATAAATAATTCTAGGTTTGCACAATTACCAACAGATGTGGTTCCAATTATCTGAGCATTTAGTTTCGATACTTGCTATACAATCTAGATAATCTGAGTATTCAGTTACGATTCTAGCTATACAATCTAGATAATCAGAGTATTCAGTAGTTTCGATACTAGTTGAACCATTTAGATAATCAGAGTATTCAGTTATGATTCTAGCTATAACATCTTGATTATCTGCGAAATCAGTTTCAGTACAAGCTATAAAATCTAGATAATCTGAGTATTCAGTTTTGATACTAGCTATAAAATCTAGATAATCTGATTATTCAGTTTTGATACTAGCCATGAAATCTTGATAAAATTTGAGTATACAGTTTTGATTCTAGCTATACAATGAAGTATATATAAAGTGATAACCAGAGTATACAGTTTTGATACTAGCTATATAATCTAGATAATTAGAGTATCAGTTACGATTCTAGCTATACAATCTAGATAATCAGAGTATTCAGTTTCGATACTAGCTATACAATCTAGATAATTAGAGTATGCAGTTACGATACTAGCTATACAATCTAGATAATCAGAGTATTCAGATCCGATACTAGCTATACAATCCAGATAATCAGAGTATTCAGATCCGATACTAGCTATACAATCTAGATAATCAGAGTTTTCAGTTTCGATACTAGCTATACAATCTAGATAATCAGAGTATTCAGATCCGATACTAGCTATACAATCTAGATAATCAGAGTATTCAGATCCGATACTAGCTATACAATCTAGATAATCAGAGTATTCAGATCCGATACTAGCTATACAATCTAGATAATCAGAGTATTCAGATCCGATACTAGCTATACAATCTAGATAATCAGAGTATTCAGACCCGATACTAGCTATACAATCTAGATAATCAGAGTATTCAGTTTCGATACTAGCTATACAATCTAGATAATCAGAGTATTCAGATCCAATACTAACTATACAATCTAGATAATCAGAGTATTCAGTTTCGATACTAGCTATACAATCTAGATAATCAGAGTATTCAGATCCGATACTAGCTATACAATCTAGATAATCAGAGTATTCAGTTACGATTCTAGCTATACAATCTAGATAATTAGAGTATGCAGTTACGATTCTAGCTATACAATCTAGATAATCAGAGTATTCAGTTTCGATACTAGCTATACAATCTAGATAATTAGAGTATTCAGTTACGATTCTAGCTATACAATCTAGATAATTAGAGTATGCAGTTACGATTCTAGCTATACAATCTCAGGGTTTTCCTGACGCACAAATCCTGCGTCATTGTCGCATTTTTTCATCAAATGACCCCCAACAAAAATTCCTTTGCGTCCATGTGGACGCAATTTCTGAAGAAATGCATCAATTTCCAAGGCATTGAATTGACCCATATCTATGGGTTTTGATGCTCAGAAATTTGGTTTGACATGATTTTGACTCCGGAAAATCCACATTGCAAACGTTATGTTTACTCGCGAAAATATGGTACATAGCGTCAGCCAAAGTTCATGACCTATTAATATTTACATATGATGTAAGATCAACCAATTGTTACTCACTTTATACAATAAACAAGGTGGAGCTATAGTTCTATTTACGTCTACATTAGACCAACAATTATTTTTATTGACTACGTAATAATGCCCATTTATCTGACTTAGTAATTGTACAACATTATATTAGACTGGTTGAGGCAACACAAAGGTTTTTCACACCTGCTCACTAATTACACAAAGAGTATAGTGATACAGGTGCAAAGCTGAAAACAAAATGGCGGACATCCTGATCGTCTGTGAATACTGAGTTCATTGTTTTGCTATTTACTAATTTTTAGACTAAAATGAAAACAATGTTTTTATTCCTTAAATAATGTTAATCATCATAATTATGACTACAAGTTTTCTGAACTCAATTTTAAAATGTCATTTCCGTCAGAAAATGCATATAGCGAAAATGAAAGTGAAAGTAGAAAATCAGTGACTGACATGTAAGAGAAATGTCCTGAGTAAATGTGAGTGGATACTTATATATTATTATAACTGATTCAGATAGCTCGGGGGTTTTCTGCACTTTGTTTTGTGATGCTAGAAATAATATATTGTTTGTTTAAAAAACTGAAAGGACAGTAAAATATCAATCATATTTGGCAGTGTGTATTAAATGTAGTTTGATGAATGACACCCACAATTTTCAAACGTCCCCCAAAATCCCAAACACTGGGGTCATTGTGACCCCCATTTTCAGAATTCAAGGGAAAACCATGCAATCTTGATAATCAGAGTATTCAGTTCCGATACTAGCTATACAATCTAGATAATCAGAGTATTCAGATCCGATACTAGCTATACAATCTAGGTAATCAGAGTATTCAGTTACGATTCTAGCTATACAATCTAGATAATCAGAGTATTCAGATCCGATACTAGCTATAAAATCTCGATAATCCGAGTATTCAGTTACGATTCCAGCTATACAATCTAGATAATCAGAGTATTCAGTTACGATTCTAGCTATACAATCTAGATAATCAGAGTATTCAGATCCGATACTAGCTATAAAATCTCCATAATCAGAGTATTCAGTTACGATTCCAGCTATACAATCTAGATAATCAGAGTATTCAGTTACGATTCTAGCTATACAATCTAGATAATCAGAGTATTCAGTTACGATTCTAGCTATACAATCTAGATAATCAGAGTATTCAGATCCGATACTAGCTATAAAATCTCGATAATCAGAGTATTCAGTTACGATTCCAGCTATACAATCTAGATAATCAGAGTATTCAGTTACGATTCTAGCTATACAATCTAGATAATCAGAGTATGCAGTTACGATTCTAGCTATACAATCTAGGTAATCAGAGTATTCAGTTACGATTCCAGCTATACAATCTAGGTAATCAGAGTATTCAGTTACGATTCTAGCTATACAATCTAGATAATCAGAGTATTCAGATCCGATACTAGCTATACAATCTCGATAATCAGAGTATTCAGTTAAGATTCCAGCTATACAATCTAGGTAATCTATGTATTAAGTTTTGATGCTAGCTGTACAATCTAGATAATCAGAGTAAATCCAGCTATACAATCTAGATAATCAGAGTATTCAGTTTTGATGCTAGCTATTCAATCTAGATAATCAGAGTTAATCCAGCTATACAATCTAGATAATCAGAGTACACAGATGTGGTAGATGCTAACTACACAATCTAGATAATTCTAGATAAGCATATTTACCAGCAGATGCGGTGCCGATGATCTGATTATTCAGTTTCGATGCGTTAACCTCCCACACACCGTCTTTGTGTCCGTGGAAATTCTTGACGACTGTGTATGCCGGGGAGGCCTGGCGGAAACTGGAAACCAGTCGGCTGGTCGATGCGATGTACGACTTCTTGATCTTCTGGGATATGTGGCTGGCCGCTGGGTTACACACAATCAAATATTTACAACTACACGTGACCCATGAAGTAAGTTGTAAATCATGAAATTGCAAGTATGGTTATGGATAAACACCATTAAAATACCAAGTTTAACCAATCTAGTACTAGTTTAAGTAACTGATTAATTTTAAATTATGTTCTTACAATGTTTCCCAATTACGCAGATTGTAGGACGCTAAATTCCCAATAGACCTTTCCCCAAATGTTAATCATAAGAAAATTCATCTGCAATTTTATCAAATCATTGCACTTGGATATCACGCATTAAATGATTAAACAATTTCACACAAAAGAGCAGGCCGAAATGTTTGGGATATTCGACGAATGGATATATTTAAGAAATAATTTTTGATTTATCGTTGTTTATTGGCCAATAAGCAACGATTTGGATTTCTAAAGCGTAGGAATTAAACCACGAGGGCGTTAGCTCGAGTTGTTGAATAGCCATACATAAGAACGACAAAGAGTTGTTAATTAGCTGATAAACAATGATAATGCGAAAAGTATTTTGATTCTAAAATGATTTGACAAATATTTTTGTAATTGTAATTGGAACTACTTTTTACTAAGCTCCGCTCAGAATTGGGACTTCTTTTTGCGCTGTTTATTGGGTAGTTTAACAACAATAATTTTGTTCTTTGTCTATAGAAAAATAAGTGAGTATCATGTTAGAATAACCCTTTAACAATAGCTGGGGAGGAGTTAAAACTATTTGTGGCATAGGCTGGAAAGGTCAATTTAATGGGTACCAGACCACACCCAAAGCAGTGAAAACAATCGCTAAATGACTAGATTATATAAATGTTAGCCTTCCTCTTACATCTCTTGGCCTTTGTGGCGCCATCTACCGTCTCTAGGGGTTCGTTGATAGATTTGTCGCCTGCAACATAGGCATCCAGTCTCTCTTGTAACGTCTCCACCTTGTCCTGCACTGTGAACATGATAACATGTGATAACTTGATAACATGTGATTAATTGATAACATGATAACCTATGATAACTTGATAACAGGGCCTGACGCATGAAGCACTTGACACATGTCAACTGATAACTACAATTGAAACATGATAACTTGATAACAATAATTGACACGGGTCACATGATAACAAGATAACAACACCAGACACATGTCACACGATAACTAGAGAACACTTGACACATGTCACCTGATAACTAGATAACACTTGACACTTTATAACAGCACTTGACACATGATTAGTTGATTACAATACTTGACACGTGATAACAAGATAACAACACCTGACACAATGTCACCTGATAAGTAGATAACAACACCTGACACAATGTCACCTGATAACTAGATAACAACACCTGACACAATGTCACCTGATAACTAGATAACAACACCTGACACAATGTCACCTGATAACAAGATAACAATACCTGACACAATGTCACCTGATAACTAGATAACAACACCTGACACAATGTCACCTGATAACTAGATAACAACACCTGACACAATGTCACCTGATAACTAGATAACAACACCTGACACAATGTCACCTGATAACTAGATAACAACACCTGATAACTAGATAACAACACCTGACACATGATGGCTAGATAACAACACCTGATAACTAGATAACAACACCTGATAACTAGATAACAACACCTGACACAATGTCACATGATAACTAGATAACAACACCTGACACAATGTCACCTGATAACTAGATAACAACACCTGATAACTAGATAACAACACCTGACACAATGTCACCTGATAACTAGATAACAACACCTGACACAATGTCACCTGATAACTAGATAACAACACCTGACACAATGTCACCTGATAACTAGATAACAACACCTGACACAATGTCACATGATGGCTAGATAACAACACCTGATAACTAGATAATAATATCATGTGACCTGATAACTAGATAACAACACAATGTGATCTGACATTTAACAACAGTTGTCATGTATATCTACAGACCCAAAACTAGATACATGTCATTATGAACACGTGCTGTCACTATCATGTGAATATGTCCTCAAATTCTCTTTTGTCAAAAATGAAAACAGAATGATGGGGATTGCTTTCCATGGTGGAGACGTTGATAGTAAAGAAGTATTCTAACCAGGGAATGGTTGATAGTAAAGAAGTATTCTAAGTTTCAAGTAAATACCTTTAACAGTTTTCTAAATCTTGGATAAAAAAAACTTTAACCTTGGCCGGACAGACTAACAGACGGATGGACAGTTTGATTTTAATATGACCACCTTCAAGGGCATAAATATCTTAAAACCCTGTGGCAAATACATGCAGCAAATATTATCATTGGAATTTCCATAATAAAACTGGAATTTAATGCTGCGTTAATACTAAACTTTCTCAAACAATTACACACAAATAAATAATCTCCAATACCAGCGTTAACCCACGTTCTGAAGAAAATCGTGTTGACGCTACGAATCGCCACAAAGTTTCTGAACATACAATACAATAATAACAGGGCTTTCATTAACTTTTGAAAACTAGAAGTTTGAACTTCCTGGCCTGTGATTTTAGAAGTTTTGCTCAAAATATTTGGAAGTTTTGACAGTATTGCGCTACATAAGACCTGAGCATTTCAGAAATGAATCAAAGTATACAATTAAGTGGGGTTTTTTAAGGTCAGTTCTTTTCATTAAGTGCTTGTATGCCAATAAGATAATTACTTTACTCTTATTCTTACTTGTTCATCTTTACATGATGGAACTTCCATGGCTGCAATTTTGGAAGTTCTGCAACTTCCATGGCGTCAATTTTGGAAGTCCTGTGACAAAAACTGGGAGTAAATTACTCCCAAACTTCCCCTTAATGCAAGCCTTGTAATAATAACCAAACCCCAGTTCCGGGAACTTACAATGCAGATTCTCTGTGTACAATGTCTCAAACTCCTTCTCAATCTGCCCAAAAAGATGGTGCAGCTTAGATCTGAAAAATAGAATCTGATGGCTTAGATCTGAAAATAAAATCTGATGGCTTAGATCTAAATACAGAATCTGATGGTGCAGCTTAGACCTGAAAGTGAAATTAAATGATGTACCTTAAATTTGAAAATAGAATCTGATGGTGCAGCTTAGATATGAAAAAAAAATCTGACAGTGCAGCTTAGATCTGAAAATAGAATCTGATGGTTCTGCTTAGATCTGAACACAGAATCTGATGGTTAGCTTAGATCTTAAAATAGAACCTGATGATGTTGCTTAGATCAGAAATTAAAATCTGATGGTGCTGCTAAGATCTGAAAAAGAATTCAAATGGTGCAGATTAGATCTGAAAATATAATCTGATGGGGCTGCGTAGATATAAGTGAAATCAAATGAAGTTCCTTAGATCTAAAAATAAAATGGCTTAAATCTAAAAGCAGAATATGACAGTGCACTAAGATCTAAAATAGAATCTGATGATGCACTTTGATCTGAAAATAGAATCAGATGGTGCAGCTTAGATCTGAAAATAACATAAAATGCAGCAGCTCATATAAAAACGCTAGATGTCTTGTTTTAACTTCATATCAGGGTGCGTTATGTTATCATGGTATCAACGTGATGGTGCAATTCATTTTACAATTCTCTAATAAACTGCACAGAATTTTTAAACAGTTTTGCTATCAACACTATCCATCACAAAGAGAAGTCAAATAAAATACTAATGATGCAGTTTCCATTTGCAAATTAATCAATAGCTAAACAAATAATGCAATTTACAACTGCATACATGGTGGTCCAGTTGTCCCTTTAACAATTCTCATTCCTTTAACATCAAACTATTGTCCCTTTAACAGCAACATATGAGGCTTCTTGTGGGAAAACCGGGCTTAATGCATGTGTGAAAACTGACGTCCCGGATTAGCCTGTGCAGTCTGCTTAGTCTGATCCGGGATGGCTTTTTCCGCTGTTATGGTATTTTCTGTTTCAAGGAAGTCTCTTCTAAACATAAATCCACTGTAGGTAGATAGTGTCGTCCCGGATCAGCCTGTGTGGACTTTTGTGGACTGCACAGGCTGATCCGGGACGACACTTCACGCACATGCATTAAGCCTGGTTTTCCCATGACATGCCTCATATAAAGTAACAGCTGCAAACTGTACAGTTCTATTTGATATTCTACCATACATTTTTCAAAACAAAATTTTAATTTCAGAATCGACACAAAATCCCACCTGCTTTATGACTCTGAAGAGGGGTTATGCCCCTTTAAATACAAGCTCTCACCTGAACGGAGCAGGGAGTTGCCCCTCCGTATCGGAGTCATACCGCGCCGTGGTCATCCCGGAACTGTTCTGTCGCTGCGTGTGAACGAGTCCCTTGCTCTTGGCCTTGTGGATATTGTCGACCGGCATCTCAGGAGTGAATTCTATGAAGCTCTTAGCTGGCTATCAATTATTCATGGACCCAATATCAGCTCAACGGATGCTACAGATTCTCTGATTTAATTCATAACTGAACCAAGTCCCAGACACCTACAGGGATCACAGTGTTCCAGGTAAGTTTTTGTGTAGAGGTTAAATTTATGTACCCTAAAAAATTAATAAGGCGTAAAAAAAAAAGTAATATTTGTTTCAGGTTACCCGACCTACCCTAGAAAAATGCCCTGACCCCAGAACATTTTTGGGGGTTTGTTAGATATATATGTTTTTTTATTTACCTTTTTTAATAATTAAATGTTTTTTTATAAATAAGTGTTTTGTTTTGATGGCATCCACTTAGAAACGATTTTTAAGGATATTACTGATATGTTTTGAATATTTATTCAGTTTTAGAATCTTCAAGTTGGCCGTTTACACAAAAAACAAACTATAACTTTGTCACAGGGGTGACAACGGGCCCCAAATTACAGCATGTTTGAAGGTGGGGACCAGCAAATAAAAAAATGTGCTTTTTTAATAAAAAATTTAATCCCCATCTTTATGCACAACTACACGTTACCCTCAACAATGAAGACAAGTTTCAAGAAAATCTGTTGCATACTGTAGGAGGAGTTGCGTTCACAAGAAATGTTCCCTATACATTCCATAGAGGAAAAATAATCAAAGGGCCATAACTTGCGACTGGAGAAGACAAATTTAAATCCCCATCTTTACGCACAACTACACGTTACCCTTAACAACAAGTTTCAAGAAAGTCTGTTCGAAACTGTAGGAGGAATTGCATTCACAAGGAATTTCCCCTCTATATTCATTACAATAGCTCGATCCATTATTGAGTAATTCAGAAGAAACCGATTTGCTATTTTTAGTAATGGTGACCTTGATCCCACCCACCCCCTATGCAATCTCAAGCGATGTCTTGATAAAAGGTATCTATGAATGAAGTTGAATTACAATAGCTCAATTCGTTCTCGAGTAATTGAGCAGAAACCGTTTTTCTATTTTTTGTAAAGGTGACCTTGACAGTGACCCCATCCATCCCCTATGTAATCCCAAACCAGGTCTCAATATAAGGTATCTATGGATGAAGTTTCATTAAAATATTTCAATTCGTTCTCAAGTTAGAGCGCTGAAACCAAAAGCTGAATCCGTCTGAAAATGAAAAATTAACAAAGGGCAATAACTCCAGAATTATGAAGTGCAGAGTAATGGTTCTTGTGCACTGCACTTCTCCTCAATGAGATCTATCCACCTATGAAGTTTCAAATTAATACCTCTTATAGTCTAAGAGTTATGCTCCAGGCAAAAACGAAGTTTGAAAAGTTAACAAAAGGCAATAATTCCAGAACCATGAAGTGTAGAGTAATGGTTCTTGTGCACTGCAATTCTCCTTAATGAAATCTATCCACCCATGAAGTTCCAAATTAATAGCTGAAACGGTTTTGAAGTTATGAAAGAAAAACATGAAAAATTTGGACGGACGGACGGATGTTCTAACAAATGAATACTTATGTGACTATTTCATGACTAACCCTAATGCCATTTTAGCCCCTAAAGGGACTTATTTAGCCACCTAAGGAAGTTTTTACTTACAAAGAGATACTTATGTAACTATTTTAGTCACCTAAGTATCCATTCGTGTGTCGGACAGACAGAGAGACGGACGGACGGACGGACGGACGGACAGACAGGGTGATTACTATAGGGCACCCGCAAAAAAACTGAGGGGACCCTAATAAATCCCGACCTACCTATCCAAATTTGTTTGGGCATGTAACCTGAAACAACATATTTTTTTTTTACGCCTAAGATAAGAGAAATGACTGCAGCACTGTGACAGCGGTGATATTTGTTGTAACTAATATCAGGCGACCAGATAAAGCGAGTACACTCATAATTTAGGCATGGAAAATCACAAAATATGCACAGAAAATAACGTCAGAGTGTACATATATGCACACAATTTCAAATTTATGCATATTTATGAATTTGAAAAACAAACTTATAAATGATATTGCAGTCTTCACGGAATAAATGTTAAAGTCAGTGGACCATCCTGGTCCACCAAGCCAGCTAAATCAACTGGACCGCACTACATTTCAGTGGACCACAATAAATAAGGCCATACCAATTTGATTCTATGTTTAACGTCCTTCGGGCTGGTAGGTTTTCAGACGCCTGGACGAAAAAAAACAACAGTTTTGACAATGTGAAAAAACGAGTCGGAAAGCGTATACAAATATGGGGAAAAAAAAGAAAAAAGGTTGATGTATCAGTAATTCAGTTGGGTGGAAATTACATTATTACGATGAATGAAGTGACGACTAGAGGTGTTCAAAAGTTTATTATGCGGCAACATAATGAATATATTAGTAGCAAACTTTCTGGTAGAATTTAATGCTGGGCAAGTAGCAATTCGAGACAGTTTCCCCTTGGAAAGCATTGTTTTATTCCATAAAAAGTTTAAAATTTCTGTAATATAGTACTTCTGATTAGAACTTTTCATCAAGATTTATGAGTCAAGTACCAGCAGTACAAATCCCTCCTACGTGTTTTTTTTTCACCTTTGGGGGAAAGGTGGGGGGGCCCTTCTGATGGGGAATTTTACTGCAAAAGAGAAATTGTTTTTGTAGAAAAGCATTATTACATTTTTATATTCTACTTTGTTATAAAAACATTAATAAATTGTTTTGCTACAAATGACAACTTAGATTATGCATAAACTTAGTTTGATAAAAAAAATGCTGGGATTGTTTACGAAAATTCCTCTATCTTGGTCAATTTTTGTCTGATTTTGGGCAAGTTTTTTTTCAAAATAAAGCTTACATTCCGAGGGGAATTTTAAGGTAAATATAGGGAAAAAATATAAACTTTTTAAGCAGGGGACTGGGGCCAAATTTCGGCCCCAAATTGGCCCTAAAAAACACTGCTTCTGCTCAATTGTGCATGCCCCGACCTACTGTAATGCATGTAAGTCAGATTACTATCGGAACGTAATCCCTCCAACTGTTGCACTGATAGCTTAGAGCTAAATTTTCATTACCTTTTTATATCCTTCACAATTTCGTAAGAAAAAAGTATATATAAATCTAATATAAATATAATATATAATAACTTATATTTTGGTTTTTGCAATTATATAAACATTTCATAAAACAACAAGAAATGGAATTTGGAAACCGCATTAAATCCTTTTTTTTTATTTGCTGATGGCATATGTATAAGATGATTTTGATGAAGAAAGAAAGAAGTTTCATGTAGATGATATCAAATGTATGCAGGAACATTTGTATGAAATTATCTGAAAATCTAGTAACGAGTTAGGAAGAAAATGTTGCTTAGAGAATTACCTATTTCTAGCAATGGTGGCCATTTTGTGCAGTGAAGCAGAAACCGCTAAGCAGGTTTGGTAGAGGACTAGTCTAAATAATTAGCCGTGCAACAATTTTAGTTTTGCTTTTTATCTAGGGCTAAATTCACTGAATCATCGAATCGCCAAAAGACCATTTTAGACCATTTTAGTGGAGGAAAACTGGAAGCTTAACATTTCCCCTTAATTTCCATTATTTGCGACAAAAAAGTTATCCATCAATTTTACTAAAACAACACCTAAACTAATTAGCATGAGCCCAAATTTACCTAGACATGCATTTAATTCCGATTTAAACTTGTGTATAAATCTACTACATCTGTATCCAGACGGCCATTGCTTTTGCTTGGGATGGCATCGAATACCAAAATCGGTATTAGAATATTTGCTTTTTCATTCAATCGAATATTTGAATATTCGCATAGATTCTTATTAAGTAATTTGTGCTTTGTAACCTAATCGACATAATCATTGTTTTTGTATGACGTTTTAGTACTGATTAGCGAGTAGATTTACCGTTGTATTTTCATTAACAAATTGTCCTTTCCAAATAATTTATAAATTACACGGTATTAAGCATAAACAACTGAAGGTTCTATTAATTTTTTATTTTTTTTATCAAAATGTTTCCAATAAACCACACATTTTCATCAGCATGGAAACGCGCCGATTAAAAAATAGTTCATCAACAAATCTGAGTTACATTTCTCAGTTATACTGACTGCTAAGTGTGTGATCGCACTTCTGTAAGCTATTCTTTGTTTTTCTTTTAACATGTCTAACTGCGAGTTATAATTACTACTTAACAGTAATGGTTTTATACTGTCCAGGTTTTTTTTTCCTTCTTTGAGACCCGCCGAATATCGGCCCTTTCCCCTAGACGTATTTTTCCCCTCTGTCATGGAATTTTCCCCAAACGATCCATTTTCACCCAAGATTGCCTTTATATTAAACAAATAAAAACAACTAAGTTTGTAAATATCGTGAGAGTTCAACAATCGTAACGATATTGTTTACCGGAAACAAACCGAAGCGCATGTGTAAAATGACGGGAATTCCCCACGATTGTAACGGGCGTTCCGAATAGCCACAAAATGAAATCGGACTTGCCTATTGGTTCACGAATGAAGTCGGAAACCTACGAAGATACTCAGTCTGATAGACTGGTTTTATTTGCGTTTGAATAGTGAACTTTACAATCAAATACATTATAACGCAGTCTGAAACGACCCGTATTTTAACTTTGTTGATTACAACCAACAATGTCTAAAAATTGGCGTCACTATAACAACAAATTAAAGGCTAGAGCAAGATGCAACAGTCCGGAAGGCTTTCCCTGCCATCCAGCCAATCTTCAAGCTGGCCTTACTTATTCCACAATCAACAGCAGTAGTGGAGAGAGGATTCTCGCTTATGAATGACATTGCAACTACAGACAGGACCATTTTCTCATGAGAATAAGTTTCTTTATTCAGAAACATGAACTGTCTGAAGATGACTATGAGGGGATCTTTAACATGTTTGTTAATAAGAAAAACAGGGTTATGAATTTTTGAAGGGTTTTGTCAGCTATTGTTAGTGGATTCATTTTAAAAAATCATTGAACTCTACACAGAAAACCATGTGTTCATTTGAACATTCACACTACTATTTTCATTGAATGATCAGTCATCAGATATGCTCTTGTTAAACTGTTAAAACTTCCACATATTATGTGTAAAACTTAAATCCAAGCCCTGTTGTCTTAAATATGTGTTCAATATGTTATTATCCTATTATATAATAACTTAAGGTACCCATAGGCATTAAAATATGTAAAAATGCTTATTGTAAACATGTTTTAGACTTTCCCCAAAGTTGACAATAGCGCGCTTTTTTCCCCTTCAAATCAGGCGTTTCGCGCGCTTTTTTCCCCTCCAAAGAGGCCAGGCCCTTTCCCCCAAATCAGAAAAAAACCACTGCTGTCTGATGTAATTGTGTAGCTCTTGTGACTAGACGAGTGCCGGCTGACACTGACCCGTGTATTCAATATCTCTCGATCTGACACGAAACACAGGGTCATTCTATTGAAAACACGGCATTAAAATATGTATTGGTGAAATGCTGCCATAATGTTGACAGAAAAATACTTGAAACAATAAAGGATCGGTTTTTTTTTAAGCAATATAAATTTGCGATCATCTTCTAATGGCGTGTTTACTATACGAATGGCGTTCATTCAATGGCATATTTTGCTATCCCTACTTTTTCTTTGTTTGCACCTTCAACCAAGTTTCAACCAATCAAAATAACGGTTCTATTTATTAACAGAATTGTTCTAGGCAATTCAGCAATAAAACTGACGCAATACCAACAGAGTAGATTATCGATAAACTTTTAGACAACGGTGGTTATTAAGATTCTTTAAAAATAAGCGTTTGTGTGTAGGTTTAAATAGCTGATGCATCCAAAATAGAAAGAATGATATGGTACACATATTAATGACAGGCACATAGCTGCCTTTACGCAAGTACGTGGCTGAATCCACATGATTTCGACTAAAAGTATTTTCAGACAATCTTTACACATAGCTCATGACAATATATTGAACAATATTATGAATATAGGGCTGGCTACCCCCATGTATGAAACATTATTGAGGAAAAAATTCTCTCTGCAGGTGTGTAAAATTTTATTAAAAACTATTATTATTAATGCTAACCATGCCATTTTAGTGGTTAAAAGCAGCAACAAAAATTTCTTCCATGTAATAGGAAAACTTTCCATCCCAGAAAGCATTCATGGGTTTCATTAAGTTTTGGAGAAGAAGGATACTTCTCAAAAGTAGGCCGGGGGTTTGGGGGTCCTCCTTTACATACAAACCTCTACAGCAAAAAAAATACCGTAAATGTCCTTATTGAGGCCCATGCCCTAATAGACGCGCATGGGGTATTTTTTGGTCCCGAAATATCTGTTATCTATTTTTTCGAACATTAACAAAATAAAGTTAATTGCAATAGAAACGATTTAATAGACCGCCATATTTATGTATCCGGAATTGCCTGTATATAAATAAACATATGCCCCACTATACAGGTTACACGCAACCATATATGACGTAAGTGAATGGGACCACAAAAATTCATTACGATATTATGAATATTTATTATAAGACCATTTAATAACAGTTTGCGCACGCAAAGCAAGTTTCACGCTTCCCACGTGGAGGTTTCAACAACAAGTACTGTCAAAAGCAGTCAACCAGAATGTTGTGAACAGTGCCATTATTGTACCATTAGCGTACATGTATTAGCGTTCTAGGTGTAAAGCGTTATGATTGACAACCAAACAAGAAACACTGTTTTAATGTATTTTGATAAACAGGGAATATTAATGTAGGCAAATTGTGAGGAAACGTTTTCCAATATTTACCGGTATTTATATTTCATTATTACTAACTATCCCACATTATTCTGGATAATGTTTTACAACAGGACACATCAGAAATAAATTCTTGACGTTATAACACAAACGTCATACACTGAAGTACGGGTTACACTAGACTATATTTGACGTTCGTAAAATAAATCTGTAGCAGTGACTTTACCCTGTATAACGGTATGTATTAACAAAAATTTATAACAGTTTTTATATTTTTGTTGTTTAAGAACACAATAATAAACAGTTTAATATCCATCGCTATTGTAGTCCGTCTTTGCGTCCATTTCATCATCGTCATAGCGATTAAGATAGTTTGAATGTCTGAAAAGTATTTTAGAAAATGTCGCCTTTGTATATAAATATTTTACTGCCTGGTGTGCATTTCTGATGTAAACACTTGTTTTAAATCTAATTCACGTTGTTACGTTTGACCTTATTTACTGGTATGTTTTATTCCGTTTATTATTAGGCTAACATTCGGTTAAATGGTTTTTATGAAAATTAGGTAGCCTGTGAGAGAAACATCGAATGGGTAATACTTGTAGTTTATACAATGGTAGTTTATACAATGGGCATACTAAATATGATTTACCAGATTCAACCAGGTGAGTTACGGCATTCAATTGTCATGGATAAACGATAATGTATGGATCAATATGCATAGACCTAAAAACATAATTTCAGTTTATGTAGTAAGATGAATAAATAGTCAATATTCATGACAACCGCATATTATCTAATGAGACTAAAATGGAGAACATTATAGCATGATGTAAAATAGGGTTATGTTATGCTTTTCAACCACTTTCCACGTGCGTCAGCAGTTTCACAGCTCATCATGTCGATGATGTTAATAATTTAGACTGTACCATTGTGCATTACGTCGTGCGAGTGAGCTCATCGTGCCGATCGATGATATTAATTTAGACAGTACCATCATGCGGACAAAGCCGATCGGCCGTATTTAGACTGTACCAATGTGTATTAAGTCATTGGAAAGTGTGCATACATGAAAACTTCATTTCAAGATAATGGCAGAATTAACAAAAAATGGCTCCATTTAAACGCGCAGGGGTTCTAAAATGACATGCGCGTCAAAAAGGACATTTACGGTAGCCAGTCATAAGGTCGAAATAGCCGGGTGATTTATCCTGCTACCGGGTCTTAATGAAACCCCTGATATTGCCCATATGAAAGGTCTCTCAATGTTTGACCAGGGCTTACAGGTTTAGCTAGTAGAAGACCATCCAGGAAACGTTAAATTTGTCTTAAGTTTCATCAAGATTGACCATGAACTGTTGAAATATGACAGGTATACACTATTTTAATGCAAAAAAAAATTATTAGCTCTACTGGTAAGCGAGTATTTGTCGGACAGTAGTATTATCCGGACGTTTTTAAATATTTGCGTTTCGAAACCGCTTTTCGTATTTTATCATCATAATACAAATAAACGCTTATATTTTCAAGTATGTTTCATTTTTCTTCGAAAGTAATGAGTTTATTTTTTGGTAAAACCCCAAATGTTTGCGTTGATAGTCTGAAAAAAATGCAACTGTCGTCTGGGGAAGTAAAATGACGTGCACATGCGCGATAAAATCCCAATTTGGGGCCCAGACAGGGTTTGTGATAGTTTGGGCTGTCTGCTCATTATAGCCGACGAATTCTGGCAGAACATTATTTAACCCGCTATGTCGTTAAGGACGTGCGTAGTAGCTACATAAATACGTAACGTCTAGTAAACTCTTTAAAACGTAATGCTTCCGTATTTGTTTCAACGCCTTACTTATATTCTCTAGAAATTACTAAATCATTTGATAAAGTGGTATTATTTTTATATAAATTGTGCATCTGATTATTTATTTGTTGTCTAATATAGATTAAATAAAATTATTAAGCATTTCTCCGTATATATCACTGTTTAAAAAAACGTCCGGAAAATACTACTGTTAATGTGAAAAAGACCGTGTTTAATGTACCCCTTTCAGGGCCTTAATAGTTGCGCATGCGCACAAGTGAAACTTATTTTGTTTACATACGCAAACGGGTGATCAACCCAGGATGTTACAAGCGAATTTTCATCGTTGAGTTTATTCATGAATTAAAACTGTCCCAAATGCATATTTCGTCAGACAAATACTCGCTCACCAGTAGCGGCCATTGGGTGTGGTGGACCAGACAGAATTGTTATCAAGCTGTCAAGTTCTTTATTGATTTCCTAGACTTCTAGTGTAGGGCCAAAAAACAATTATTTGTGTGTTTCCGGCAACGGTCTCAAAAAAAGTTAGGTAGGGTCGGGATTGAGTTGTTTTTGTTTATTTAATGAAAGACAAATTTTGGTAAAAAAAAAATGAAAATTAACTAAAATCTGACGAATACAGATTTTATGGAAAACAATCAGCTCTAAAAACTTTAGGGTCAGGGATTTTTTGCTAGGTAGGGTCGGGTTGCCCGAAACACAGATTTGTTTTTTGGCCTAGAACTATGAAACTGAAAGGTCATTTCGCCTCCTTCAAATTGCTGAAATATTTTGAAAGCATCACAAAGTCCTGAAAACGCCACAACGAAAATCGTTTTTCAGTAAAAACTCAAATAAAAATTAAAATATCAAAAAGTCTGCTGCTGTCACTGTCGAAAGTTCTGAACAAAATGAAACTATGTGACTATCAACTTGGCTAATAACATATGACATGTGCCATTTTATAAACGTTATAAATGCATGCGATTAATTTTCCATACTGATACTTATATTTAACTACTGGCAAACAGACACTGGGAGAAATATTTTACTTACCGAAAACAAACGTCCGATTATGCTAATTTTTCAGTGGAGAATTTTATACAAAGGGCAGTAACTGGTTAAGTCTGCTTGCGAAGGTTACATCCAACCTGTTTTCTGTTTTATTAGAATGTAAACCTAGTGGATGAGTTTATTAATATAAAAAAACTACACATCGTTTGATAAACTGCTGAAGAATGCATTGTGAGATTTTTATGAAACAAAACGCAAACAAATGTGCTAGATCTGCTCTTAGATCTAGTACATGGCGATAAATACTATAAAGAATGATTTTAATTATTACCGTCCGAAAAGGAGGTCATGTTTTATTACCATATATTGAGTGAGTGAGAGAAGGTGGGCGAAAGGGAGCGTTTTATGGGGAATTAGGGAGGAGGGAGGGAGGAAGAATGGAAAGCAGGAGATATAAGGGAGGGAGGGAGTTAAGGAGAACAGGAATAACGGAGGAAAGGTAGGAGGTAAGGAAGGAACGATGGACAGAAGGAAAAGGGAAGGAGCAAAAGAAGGAAGGAGGAAGAGTTAGAGAAGGAGGCAGGGAAAGGAGAAGGAAAGAGGGGCGAAGGGAGGAAAAGAAAAAAGGAATGAAGGAAAGAGGGAGGGACGGGCGGACGGACGGACGAAAGGAAGGAAGGAAGGAATGATGGCAGGAAGGAGGGTGGGAGGGAGGGAGGGGAGGGGAGGGGAGCTAGGGCAGGTAGGAAGTTCAGAAGGAGGTAAGGATGAAAGAAAGAAGGAAAGGAACGAATGAAGGAGGTAGGGAAGGAAGT
Organism: Congeria kusceri; assembly: GCA_027627225.1. Lineage (NCBI taxonomy): Eukaryota > Metazoa > Mollusca > Bivalvia > Myida > Dreissenidae > Congeria > Congeria kusceri. Next base: position 3,677,440 of record CM051030.1, read on the forward strand.
AAGAAGAAAAGAAGGAAAAATGGACGTAGGAACAACAAGTTCGAACCACCAATAGCACAATTAATACAGTGGTATTAACAATTTATACATTTTTTGCTTTGATGCATGTAAAAGATTCAATGAAATCAAATACTAAAATGTGTGTTTTAAGTGCACACGTAAGTGCGCGAACCTTCACGCTTGGCTACTTTAAAGAAAATTTAATATACAAATACCGATAAACATTCGATATTGATCTGTCCCACACTGGGCACAAGTAAACAAATAAAAAAAGTGCCAAACAGGTTATATTGAATTTCCATGATTTCGTATGCATTGGTTTATAGCATACAATCGACAGGCGTGCACACATTTCAATACACAGAATGTATTGTGAAGTGAATTAATAATAACAATTTTGTTCTGTTATCTTGTAGTGTTTTGCTGCTGTTGTGTGTATCAGCATTTAGAGCGTCAACAATCACCTATGTTTTTCGAATGAATGTGTTTGGCTTGTCTGCTCTATAATGTGTAGTAAGATCTAGAGCGAAATAGCAAGGCGCTGCAAGCGGCTTCTTGTTTGTGACGCCTGAAAAGGCCACATATAAGGGTTACTTTTGGCAGCCTCAGCGGCGGCGACGTCGGCAGCGTTGGCGGCGGCGGCGGCGGCCCCTTCAGTTTGCGCAGACAATAACTTGAGAAGTTTTGGTGCTATTATTATGAAACTTTATGGAATTGTTAGTAGGCATAAAAGGAAGACCAAGTTCGGTTTTCGGCATAATTGCTGTTATCGTACTTGAGTAATGCCCCGGCAGAAGACACATCTGACTCGCGGAGTTCTAGTTTCTAGTACACCACCTCCCCTTCTCGTTGCTGCCACTCTGGGGTGGTCAACGCAGAAATGTTGGATATATTAAAAGAGTTTAGTGTATAACTGCAAACATTCGATGATTAATGAATATACGTAGTTGAAATACATTAATAAGAAGCATTCTAACATGATACTCGCTAATTTTTCTATAGACAAAGAACAAAATTATCGTTAACGTTATTAAACTACCCAATAAACAACCCTAAGAGCAGTCCCAATTCTGCGCGGAGCATAGTAAAAAGTAGTCCCAATTACAGTTGCAAAAATATATGTCAAATCATGTTAGAATTGAAATAATTTTTTCCTTATCGTTGTTTATCGGCCAGTAAAGAACGATTTGTCGTTCTGATCGTTTTTATTGGCCGATAACAACGATAAATCGAAGAACTGGTCCTGCTTTTACCCCTGCTCGCTTACAGCAAATTTGTGAACTGTTTTATCATAGAGCTTTACCTTATACTGTGATAATGGCGAATTTTAAAGAATGACAACATTTCTCTGAAATCGTAATTTTGTCGTCTTTAATGTGTTTTCTTTCAGTCTTAGCCTTCTTTCTACATAAGTTCAGAGTTGTACGGTTCATATTCATACATGTCAATACATGTCAATTCAAAGTACACATGTATGTACATTTTATGTTAAATAAAATAGGCTTATAGCCCAGTTTTGGTTAACCCCGCTGGTTACGCACTGCCGTAAATTCATCTATAGTTGAAAAAACAAACCTATACGGTATATGCCATTAGCAGAACAATTCTATATATAGCTGAAGTAATACTTTTCGAAAGGAAACTTTACGAAAGAAGATGTATGTACAATAAGCTTATACCCCAGTTTTACTTTACCCCATTGTTTTCGCACCGCCGTAAATTCAGATATAGTTGAAATACCTATATATATATATACCTTTAGCAGAACAATTGTACATAAATCTGGCATATCACATTTTATACATACTTTCCGAAAGCCACCCCAGTTAAGCTTTACCCCGAGATTTCTGACTGCCGTAAATTGAGCTATATATAGTTACGAAAAATAACCAATACGCACTTGACGGTCCAATTGACTGTCAAGCTGGACTAAGACAATAATACAGATCTTTCTGAATATAGATGTATATAATACAGGCTTACACCACAGTTTTGATTCACCCCCTTGATTTCGCACTGCCGAAAATTCATCTGTTTCAGATCTGTCAAAAACAATACTTTACTTTTCTATGCCATTGGCGAAAAATTTGTTTAGTCCAATTTCTACAAGAGGTTGTTAGTGAACAATCACGATTGATTGAAGGTCTTTGGTCTATAACGTACAAATCCAGTAAAGTGCACCCACGACTGCATCGGACAGGTTTTCAAACCATTTATAATAATAGATAATTTGTTTACAACGAGTAGCAGTGGTTTGAAATCGGTTCTATGGTTAAAGGAACAGTGTCTTTCAAAACCATATCGAAAGTGCGAATTATAAATGTATAACACTTACAATAAAGCTAAATTGTAATGATTGTGAACATAAAATCACATTCTAACATGATACTCTCTAATTTTTCTATAGATAAAGACCAAAATTATCGTTGCTAAACTACCCATAAACAATGCAAAAAGAAGTCCCGATTCTGAGCGGAGCATAATAAAAAGTAGTTCTAATTACAATTGCAAAAATATGTCAGATCATGTTAGAATCGAAATAATTTATGCATTATCGCTGTTTATCGGCCAATAAACAACTCTTTGCCGTTCTGATGCGTGGCTATTAAACAACTCGGGCTAACCTCCTCGTGGTTTAATTCCTACGAATCAGAACTCCAAATCGATGTTTATTGGCCGATAAACAACGCTAAATAGAACATTATTTCTTAAATAATACTTTGATATTTCTTTGATAATATTATGAGTGCCCGGGCATACGCACTTACATAAGCTTGTACACTTTGCTAGAAAGAAAATATAAAAAAATATAAGATTATTAAAAAAATGGTTTCTAATAAGAAACATCACCGTTGAGGTCGTACGAAAAACAAAATCTACATTATTTAGTGAATGTATTAAAAACATGATTTAAAATGCCTTGTTGAAAAAGGATACTTTACAAGAGCACACACATTTTTATTTGTTCATCGTATTTTTAATCTAGAAAATGTAAAAAAAGGTGTTATATAGATACTAGTACCAGATCTGCATCTTTCCCATTCTAGAAACAAAACAAAATCGAGTGTGGTCAGGCGTAACAAAAATATGGTTGTTTCAGGTTACCGGATCTACCCTAAAAAATGCACAGAACCTAGAACATTTTATTGGGTTTGTCAGATTGATTTTTGTTTTATTTAACTTTTTCAATACTTAAATGTGTTTTTGGATAATTAAGTGCTTTGTTTTTGATAGTATGCACTTATAAACAATCTTTAAGGATATTACTGATATGTTTTGAATATTTATTCAGTTTTAGAATCTTTAAGTTGACCATTTACCAAATTAAAAAACAAAAACAAATAATAATAATAAAATAATTCCCAACCTACCTACCATAAATAAATTCCGACCTACCTACCCTAATTTTTTGGGGCATGTAACCTGAAACAAACAATTTTTTACGCCTCATGTCGATAACACCCGTCTCACCACCAGCATTATAAGTGTCTAAGATTTATCCTCATCCACGCCATTTGATATGCATTAAAAAAAATAAACAAACTAAAAAGGCTATCATACGGCCTATCTACTGGTTCAGTGTCTGCGAACTAAAATGACTAAACGACAATATCGTGGTGATTATGCACCTATTAATATTTTATCCCGGGTCGGGGGGGGGGGGGGGGGTGGGGACGGCGGGCATTAACGGGAATTAAAACTGAAAGCGATTCCCGACAGGCGGGAATTTTACAAATTTACATCCTTTTGGATCCCGGTAATATTGGCCGCGGGTAATTTGATACCCTTTATGACAGCATCTCCCAAAAATGCTTGGTTCTAGGGTGTGGAATTAGACCCCCACCCCCACCCCAAAAAAAATTATAAAAAAAAAATAAATAATTAAATTAGTCAAATTCCCCTGGGTCAGACCGCCGCTCCCCCCCCCCCCCCATGATGACTGAATGGCACTATTCCTTGAAACAGACTTGTTCACAATTGAATCCGTTAACGGTTTTAAGATATGTGATAGGAATTGAAAACAAACAATTGAAAAGAAAAGATAATGCTTTCAACACTAGCGAAACAAATTGCTATTTAATGCACTATTGCCAAAAAAATTGGCGTTAACTTGCCATTTAAAAAGAATGTATCAATGTTCGTGTGTGTATTATTATTTCATTTTGGGTAGGCAATTATTATTATATTTTTGTTGTTTAGGCCGGCTATTTTCGTGTTTTTTTAAGTTACTTTTTGCAAATGTGTTTGGTGGATGGTGAAAAAAAAACATCCATCCTTTTATTATGCGACAACTATTACACAAATATGGACTTTTTAGCTGTGCAATATCATGTGACGGTGCACAGCAAAATCCATATTGAACGAGGCGACATACTTGTTTTAGTATATGACTTATAAAATAAATGACAGCTGATGGTGTTTTAAGAATAAAGAACAACACACATTTATTACTTTCAATAATAATATTAGAACAAAAATATATTATTCGGTTACTTCCCTTATGTTAATTTTAACGGGAGATCACTGTTTCGCTGCACGAGTATTACCGAATCGTACTTCGGGACAACACGTAATTGAACGAAACTCGTCTCGGCAAAATTCGCACTTTACTTGGATTCCAAATAAGCTTTTTTTAGTTACTGTGCAATATCATCTGATATTTGCACATGGTGAGGCAAAAAATGTGCAACATCATGTTTGATTTTCTTTCAAAGGTGTGTCGCTGAGCCAAGTTTAAGGAATGTCTAGCGTCTCCGTGTGGTATTCCACTCTGTGTATTTTCCACCATAAAAATGTCTTATCATTATCTGCAATCTTTTTGTCTCAGCTGACTGCGCAATGGCTCAATGCACTGTTTCCTCTGCAGCAGTGTATTGATATCAGCTGATAAGGGTCGCCACACTGTGCCCAGACTATGACCACAGCCGGGTGCCAATACACGGGGGTACAATACCCCAGATTTGGGGGGGGGGGTCAAATAAAGAAAGATTAAACTAGGCCTTTAAGCAAACAATCTGAACCGCTGAGTTAGAGCTTTAAAGACCTTTTGTCTCTTTGCGT